>APFE031709766.1:177677-255789 GCA_000404065.3 Pinus taeda | reverse complement strand
CTTCATCTAGGCTTTGTTCCTAGAGTATAACCTCTTCTTTTGACCTTTCTTGCTCCTTTTCTTCTTGCTCTTCACAATCTATGTAGAATAATTTCTTCTCAGCACACTTATGACCTTTAGTGTATTTACTATCACAACTGTAACAAAGCCCTTTTGCTCTTTTTTCTTCCAATTGTTGTGGTGTCAACCTTATAGGTTGTGGAAGGCTAGGCACAAAACTTCCATCTTTATAGTTGTGAGTGGTATGCTTCTTGGTACCATAATTTTGCTTTCCATTTTCTTGCTAACCTGAATGCCTTCTCTAATGAATCAGGTTCCCAAAGGCGAACATCATGTTGGATATTATCCTTTAAAGACCCTATGAACACATCAATCCTATGCTCCTCTGGAATATCTTTTACCCTTATGTTCAATTTTTGGAACTCCTCAATGTGCTCCATTATTGAACCCTTTTGTTTGAGACTTATCAATTGGCTAAAAAAAGTGTTGCTTTTTGTATCCTCATAATGTGCCATCAATTTTTCCGTAAAAATTGCCCAAGTGATAAATTGTTTACGAGAGCAAAGCCATTGATACCATACAAACTGATTTGGTTCCAAATATAAAGTTGCCATACGTACCTTTTGTGTGTTTTGCACATTATTGATATCGAAGAACTGCTCCATCTGTAATATCCATGTGGCAGGATCCTTGCCATCAAACTTCCTCATATCGATTTTTGGAATATGGTGAGTCTTCGATCCAACATTAGAGTCTATGGAATCATGATTCATTTCTTTTGTTCTCATCATGAGTTTCCTTTAGTACCCTTTCACCCTTATTGACCATTTCTTGTAGCAACTTATTCATATTGATCTTCAATTCTTCCATCTTATCATCCACGCCATCAATTTTAGCTTCTACGCCTTTCTTTAAACCATCAATCTTAGCTTCTAAATCTTTCCTTAAACCATCCATCTTAGATTCTGTTGCTTTTTGTGCAAGTGACACTTGTTGCACTTGTTCTTGTAATTTTGATATATCATATAGCATTTCTTCTTCTTCTTCATGAGTTATGCTAGAGCTTCCAGGCTCCTTACTAGGCATTTTCATTTTCTTTCCTCGGGGCATCAGTTACCGATAATAATTCTCTATTATTCCCTTTGAATTCCTTCAAAATAATTTTTCAAACCAAGCTTAAGCAAAAATTTAAGAAAATCTACACACCTTTTTTCACTTTGTAGGAGCTTGATATTGCCTCTGATGTATCTTTGTACTTTCTGATCATCTAGTTCTGAATTTGTGACTTGTAGTAGCCCATTGTGTCCTCTTTCCAATGCCACAAGTCTGACCCAAATTGGTTTCTCCAAGGAAGAGTTATGTGAAATCTCCCACGGTGACTTGATTATAGACTAGTTCAGTAGAGGGAACTTGTACGATGTGCCACGAGTCACTGTTTCAACCTTTGGATCTGAAAAATGCATAAATGAAACTAAATTCCGTCCTCTTTCTCCACCTTCTTATGAAATTTCAATCCGATCCACAGAGAGAAAGTTATGACGATTTTCCCCATGTCACCTGTTTGGAATGTAATTCCGGAGTCTGAAAAAAGACCAACTTCCTCAGATCATATCTCCGCAAATATCACGTGAAAAGCTCTTAAATTCGGACCCAAGGTTCAGCACGATTTCTTATTCAATGGGTTTTTTTTGCGACTTCTGAAATGTCACAGAAACAAAGTTATAGCGAAAATTCCACGATGACATGTTTGGAGCAGCGAAAACCTAGAATCCAAAGCTCTCATACCAAATGTTATGAAACCAGCTCAAGAAAAGATAGAAAGGATAGATCAATGCCTTAGAATTAAGCCTCTTCGAGGGGGAAACCTCCTTTACATTACATAAATGAACAATTCTTGGATGATTCAAATGACAAACCTCCTTTCTATATATAGGAGTCTTAAGAGTCACAATATAAACCAGCCGACCTAACAATAATAATATAAAGCCACAACAATAACAATAGAGGGATTCTATGGGGCACAGTAATAACAATATGGGGGCAATAGGGGCACAACAATATTAATAAGGGGTATAACTACAATAGTAATGGGGTAATCACTAGTATTATAGGGACCCAACAGGAACTCGCGTGTACACGCAACAATGTTTAAGGAAACTAGCGTATATCCAACATACTTATGATTCAATTAATTCATCACATGTTGATCTTTAATCAATGCATCAAAAATTCAATAACCATATAAACAGTAGCCAAGTGCAGTAAAAACAGAATAGACCATCACACATAAGAAAAACACATGAACAAAAAGATTTAAGGTGGAAACCTAATGCGGGAAAAAAACCACCTATTATTGTCTTCTTTTAGCATAAGAAAAACCTGCTTACAATCTTGTACTGGTGCAAACTCATACTAGTACGCAGGCACTCACCTAAACAAGGCCACAACCTTCTCTTGTTCCAGCTTCTACTGGAAGGGAGCTACAACCCCCTAGCTCTTGTACTAGCCGATCTGTTTATTAGTACATAGGTGCCACCATACTGAAGGCTCCAACCTTCACTCGTTTTCCAGCTACTATTGGAAGGGAGCTCCAACCCCCTAGCTCTTGTACCGGCCGATATGTTTATCAGTATGTAGGTGCTAGCCTATTGAAGGCTCCAACCTTCACTCGTTTTCTATCTATTACTAGAAGGGAGCTACAACCCCCTGGCTCTTGTATTGGCCAATATGTTTACCAGTATGTAGGCACCGACCTACAGAAGGCTACAACCTTCTCTCTTCTTGTTCATCTACTTCATGTACTTCGATAACTATTTGGACATGCCCTTTTTCTTGACCATCCACATGAAACACCTCGCTGCAACCAGTATCATGCATATGAGCATGATAATTCAATGGCCAGATTTCTATCCTCCTAAATCCAACCTTGATATTTGATGGTGTCAAATCCCTTTTTAATGCTTTACTTGCAAGCTCTGCTAGCTCGAACCTTTTCACCTCCACCCTTGGATTCTTTTCCATCCATGTAGCACACTCTAACCTGAAATAGTTCTTCAAAGGGCCAAACACACTAACATCAAAGGGTTACAATATGTCAGTTGTATGGGTGGGAAATGCCAATAGGTCGATAGCCAAATTGTTTGCTTCCTCAATTATTTTTACAACAATGTGGCTTCCATGATCATCTAATATCAATAGGTGTATAATATTAGGTGAGCCACCACCTGGTATAGATGCAACAAAGTGACAAAGCTAATTTAAAAACAATTCTTTACTCATCCATGCATGGTATGTGCAACCATGCATGCACTTGCTTCATAGTTTTGTATAGATTTTTTCAGTTCATTTTTACCTTTGAATAGATAAAATCCTTGGATTGAAGTACCAATTACATTGACACAACATAAAATGGTAATCCACTCCCTACTCTTAGGAAAAATATTTAGCACATTTCAGCTCCCTCTCTTAGCAATTACTTGCATGCCACAATTCCTCCTTGCCTATAAACTTGTTTCATCACCATTCCATATATCATCTACACCATAAGAATGTTTATCATAAGAACTAGAAAGAGTGTTGTAGAACTTACATACAACTACAGGGTGAAAATTTAATGCTTTGTCTCTATCAAAGCCCTCACCTGTATGCAATACAAGTTCTGGATACCCTTTTTTAAACCCAAACCACCATGATTTACCAGGAAACCCATATTTGAATGGGTTTGGCTTCCCTTGACAAATTTGAGCGACTGGGGATTTGAGTTGTATCAACTCTAGCCCATGTCCCAATTGTGCCATCTCTTTGCACCACTCAACCACCTTGGTCTTCTCCTCTTCAATCATAACTATAACTAGCCCTCTACGTTTTGTATGAGTGAGTCCATTTATCCAATAATTTATTGATGAGGGAGGAAAACAATGTTTTTTTTCAGTTCCTCAAACTGAGTATCCATTAAACTCTATGTCGTCAATTTCAACTACCGATTCTTCTTTTTTCTGACCTCTTATAGCGCTGATATTTTTAGTTGAACTTGCACCTTGGACTGTTGTTGATGGTGGTGCTATGGGTGATGGTGTGAAAACATCAACTTCAGTCGCATGGTCATCCTCAATAATGTTTCCTAGGGAATTGTTGAGATTCACATAACCTATCTTGTCATCATCCGACGATGAGCATCGCAGTTGGGCACTGTGGAGTAGAAAGATTCTCTTTGCATAGAGAGACAATCCCTCTAGCCCAAGAGAGTGGGTCTAGCCACAAAAAAGACAATCTAATGTAAATTTCCTTAGGTTAGAAACAAATAATAGGGCCTGCCTCTTATAACGCTAATCTACTTGATGGTGATCTTTCTTCCTTTCTCCAGCTTCCTTTTGTTCCTTTTGTTCAAGTATCTGAAACAAACATGGAATAAAAAACATCACATGTGATAGCATAAAATTGAATCTAATCTACTTAAAAGGTCAAGGAATTCTAAGCTATCAAATGTAATATTACACCTGATATAGGAAATAAACCATTAGTTATATTAAAATAAACTTCAAAGAGAAATACAATGAAAGCCTTGACGTTGGAGATCTCCTTTGTGGTATCCAAGTCGTACTACACACCTTTTCGACACTCTTTTCCTCTTCTAGATTGACATGAAATGACTTCCAAGCTCTAATTCTCCCTGCTCATGCTTTAGCTACCAAAGACTAGTCTTTTTTCATCTAAGACTAATCATTTTCTATCAATATCTAAAGATTTATGAATTTTGCAACTGGTTCTATCTATCCACCACTTTCACTATGTGTTGTATTGTAACCAAAAAGGGTAAGAGGAAATGGTTTATATAGGGAGAGGAGGATAAGAATGAGATCCACTCAAGGGGGAAGGAGGCCTTATCTCCTTGGGAAGTTCCACTTTTAAGGGGGAAACAACCTTATATGGATTTCTGGGTCCTTGTCTAACCAAACGAACATCCAACACATCACCACTAGGAGTTTCTAGATGTGAAACTTTGTTTCCTTTTATAAAAATAGTCCAGAATTATACTGACTTGGGTATTGGGCTAACCATAGTGTTGATTGGCACATATTACAGTGTAAAACTCTGCCATCAGTGTGGGTGAGACACTAGGAAAGAGCGTTGATCTTAAAAGCTATTTTTTAGAAAGTATTCTTTGGAAATGTTCTGAAGGGCATGGGGACTACTTTCTTCAAACTTCAAAGGATGAAAGGCATAGTTTGATGGTGAAAGTATACAATAGTAGTCACTACTATGGTTCTTCAAGATCAAGAATGGGAAGTGACATGAGAGTAACAAATTACTGTGTAACAGATGCCCCCTAAAGCATGAATTTAGAGTTGAGAGCGATGGCTAAAATGCTTTAAGCCAGAGTAAGGACTTGGAATACTAACATCAGAAGACCTGTAACTCAAACATACATGTACATATCTGAAATATGATATTCACACCTAATAAATATGAGAGGCATATAAAAATACATGAATCCATGGTATAGACGCAACTCTCGATCAAGAAAAGGATCATGCGCATGGATCTTCGGCATAGATGCAGCCATCTGACCGAAGGGATCATATGAAATAGATTGACGGAATGGTTGCACCCATTTGACTGAGCAGGATCAAAATGATACCCATGGTATTGTCACACCCATTTGTCTAAAGAATCATGTATATAATCATGAATGAATCATCACTCCTTGCAACCTGGACTTTTGTGATCTAAGCCCACGGTCTTTCCCTCCAACTCAACCCAATCAAAGTACAAATTCTAAGATGTGAATAGATTTCCTAAAGTCGAACATGATAGAAAATCACTTAGTTACCAATCAATGATGTGAATCATTAACAAGTGCAAGAGAAACCACCCATAATGTCAATGGCTCTAAAGCTACTATTAGTACAATTCACGAAGTGTTAACAAGGAACTGAAGTCGAACACCTGTGAAATCACTCAATCGAGGGCCAATGATGAGAACCTGTCATCGAGTGTGAAGAAATTTCCTTTGAGGCATGCAAGCTCTAAGGTATTGGAAAGGAGTTTCTAGATGAACTTCCTGGATAATGAGCTGAAGTCAACAGGAAGTGATCTATCAAAGGAAGGTCATAATGGATCCTTCATCATCGACACGAAATGGGAAAGACATTGAATGAGAGTAATCCAAGAATGTGAGAAATGATCAAACAATATATATGCAAGAAGACTTCTCTTGAACATGTGGATGACACGACTCCAGATTTTGGCAGCATTTTACATCATGGGACCAAAGGTGATGGTGACATGGCAGAGATCATATGATAGGTTAAAATGGATAACCTAAACCCATGAAGAAAAGTGAAAAAGTGAGGATGTCCCAAAACCCAAGACGAACAACAAATGAGTGTCAATGCTCAAGAGTGACATGTTGCCTCAAGTGAAGGATACAACTGATGAATACTTCCAATTTCCCCCCACCATTTCCGTTGAGTACCAGAGTTATTTTTGAAACACAAGCTTGAAGGGGATAACATATGTTTGTAATATAATCCCATCCTTCAGATGGATCCTACCTAGTAAATTTTAATGAGCCCTAGGAAGGATAAGCTTAGTCTCATCATAATGACCAGTCGTATGTCGTTTAATCTTTTAATGAGTACGATAAAGGTTAAACCCACAACCTTTTTCACATTTAGAGAGTTTGAAAAAGACATCGAAAATAAAAATCCAAGGATTCCTTTTTGTAAATCTATCTCTCAAACCCGAAAAGGTAGAAAACAATATTCAAGAGAACCTCCTACTCATGTTTGACTAAGGTATACCTTATTCATAAATAGTTTTATCCCAACCCGAAAAAAGGGGTAAACGTGTACTAATTAAATGACAGTTCACAGCATTTAGCAAGTTCAAAACAACAAGAGATCGACAATATTTTCATATTTTGAAAGTTAGAAAAGAGTTCAAATATGACTCCCTGCTTTTATTTGCTTTAACTAGTCTAAAAGGGAAAAATACTCGACAATCTTCTCATTTTTTACGAGTCAGAAAAGAGCTTAAAGCTGACTTGTCCTTGAGGAATGAGTGATATAAAGGGTAGCAACTGGTTCTAGTTATGCTGGAACTACTAAAAAACTAAGAGGTTAAGAGGTTAGCTATTAAAACCACTCATCACTGTGGTTCCTCAAGAAAGGGTAAAACAACCAAGTGAAACCAAATGATTGGCCAAAGAAATGGTGGCGATGGAATGGGGAAAAAACCAAGGCTTATCTAATAGGAGAGGCTGATGAATATTTAAATCACAAGGGTTAAAATGGAGATGGGTTCATCTTTATACAAGCTTGAACCATAGGGAACTATGCTTCGATTCAGTTTCATGCTTAGACAAGCTTGAAACTAAAAGCTATGCTTGGATTTAGTTTCATGTTTACTCAATCTTGAGATAAAAACTATTCTTGGATGAAAAAAATGGCATGCCCCCAACATGATGAGAGCCGAGGCACATGCCCCTAAAACTTCATTTCATTCACCATAGTAGACATCGAGTTGCTAAAATGTGGATGGAATGACGTTTCACTTTCGAGATCAAGGAAAGAATCGATTGGAATTTGATGAGGTCTTAATCAAATACTCGATTTGGAAAAGGGATTTGTTTGATTTTTTAACGAGGTTGACATAGTAAAAGAAATATCATCAAGGCTCCTTGTTTCATTTTCTAATGAGCTTGACACAAGACCAAGAACCATGCTCCAATACTTTGTTTCATTTTTTAACGACGTTGACACAAGACTAGGAACTATCCTCAAGACTCTTTGTTTCATTTTTAAGGAGATTGACACAAGACTAGGAACCATGCTCCAACACCTTGCTTCATTTTTTAACGAGATTGACACAATATTAGGAACTATCCTTGAAATATGTTTCATTTTGTTAACGAGGTTGATATAGGAACAAACTATCCTCACACGTTGTTTCATTTTGTAATAAGGTTGACACAAAAAAGGAACTATCCTCGTAATAGCTGATCATGGACCATATGAGAACATGGCCCCCAAGCAGTCCTCACTGGATGAGACAACTACGCTCTGGGAGGAACACATTCCAATTGGTACAAATGAAATATCATGTTCCAATGCCCCCAATACATAATGTGCCATGCCATCTGCAAGGTCATTAGCAGATGTGGAGATGAAACGAGTAGCCACAAAATTCACTAGTCGAAGGTGTAGCATTGACATGATCTCCAGAGGTTGATGGTGATGGTCGATCTAGATTTTGAGACCATACCTCTAAGACTCTAGGAATACCCAGACAGTCTCAAAGGAGATGGTCACAGTTACACAACCTACAAGCGAAGTTTACGTTCCGCAAGGGATCAGAAGGTTTGTCGACGGGAAGTGAATTTGGAGCAATAGTTGCATGGTTGGCCTCTCGCTTATCTGACTTCTTCTTCTTCGTCTTCTTCTTCTTAGCCTCCTGGTTACTGGATTTCAAACTTTCACTAGGAGAAGTAGAGGAGGAGGGTGAAAAAATAGGTGAAGAAGGTGGGAGGTCAACCTTAGAATCAACATGGTGTTGTTCAGGTGAAGGAGATAGCTGGACAAAAGTTGGGACACTCGGGACCACCATGGTGGAAAATAACTAGATAGGTCAACCAATAGTTAAGCGAGGAAGGGACAATGTTGCCATATAAGGAGCGCCAACGTTTCCAAATGAAGGGAAAGGACTGGGACTCCCATCAGAGGGGAATCCTTGACTGGTAAACTCTAGAAATGTTTCCATTGGAATAAACCCTAAAGAATCACTAAGGAAGATAAATTTAACCAGGAATATTTTGTGGGAAGTTAATTTTAAGACACTAAAAAAAAACTTTTTCTTTTCATGTTTTAAGAGTAGAGAAAAGGACAAAAGCTGACTCTAGTCACTTACAGATTTAACGAGCTTGAAAGGACAAGTTCTCGATGATCTTTTCAAATTTAAAGAGTCTGTAAAGATCAAAAATGGCTACTGACGGTACTCTAGGCATAAAGGATTACCAGGTAATGTGAACTACAGCATAACTCCCGGCGAACTGAAAAGTATGAGTAGACAATATCCCTGAATGTTGTGTTCAGTGTATCACATTTACAAGGTGGCAGACTCAGGTTCCTATGGATAAAGGATTGCAACCTATAGGGGTCTCCCTTTATATACACGATGATACGGGGAGCACAAGTATGTGCTATTGTTGTCTAATACAAGATCATTGTGAACAACAATAGCTAGGTTTAAATACGTCGTAACACATCTCTAGCCTAGAACACTAAATGTGAGCATTAAGTTTCAATGCTTCCTTATTTAGTTCAATAAATTTTAACAGCTTATCTTGAGTTAGGTTTCAATTTCAAGGCCCTACTACTATCATCTGAAAACTTCTATATGCAGCTATATGAGAAAATAAATCTTTGTCTTCGATGAAAGTTTACATTTATTGAGGGATAGAGAACACACAATCAACGCAACAACCAAAGAATGAATTCTTTTACTAATACATGTCCTAAATGCACTTAATCTTCCTTTAACAAAAAAAAAAATATTTCATTTCTCATGCCTATGATGATGCAATTCTAGCTTCTCAATAACACTACTATTGCAATATTTTCGCTTAAGTAAACTAGAGTGATGTTCTTCTTTTCATAAAATGCAAAATGAATCTTTCACATAAAGCACTTTAATGAAAATTTTCACAATTTCGAAAAAACAAGCAACAATCAAATCCAAAGCATGATAAATGAAACTGAAAGCACCTTCTTCCCTGAATCGAACAAACAAAACACATAAATGCTTCAATAAACAAACCAAGAAATGTAATATGTGCTTAGAAAGAGAAAATAGACACTCGAAATAAGAGAACAAACGAGACTCTTTCACTCATTCAATTAAAAATAACGCAATGAAGATGTTGTGACTGAAAGATGGATTAAATGAAGCAACAAATCAATAGCTTGACACAATGAGTAAACAAACAAATGAACAGTAATTGACCTAGATTCCCTAGGGTCATAGAAACCATCCAAGAAACTAAAAAAATCAAGCAATGAAACTTCAATCCAATCAATCAATAAAACCCATCAAACAAGGCATCCCAGACACTTTTGGGTAGCAGAAGAGAGTTTGAGGGTCAAGACACATTAGTACTAGAATGGGAGAAACTCTAATTGTTCTTAACTCAGAAACCGGCATAGTTTTTTGCTAAAACTAGCGCTTAAAAGGGGTCCGACACGACTGTTAGGTTAAAAATAGCATTGATCAGTGCAACTGTTAGGTTAAAACTAGAGTTGATCGGGGATCGACGCGACTGTTTGGCTTAAACTAGTGCTAATTGAGGGATTCCAAGAAAAAATAAAAAAATAAGTTAACACATGAGAGAGTGGGATAGTGCCTGTATGCCCTCAAATAGGTCAATACATATTTAGAAGACCATAAATAAACAAACTAGGAGCATAAGTAGAAAAAACTTAGTAATGAAAAGGAGATGTATTTCCCTGGTGGAGTCGCTAATTTGTGGAGTAGGAAGATGCTCTCTATGAAGAAAGACAATCCCTCTAGCCCAAGAGAGTGCATCTAGCCACAAACAAGACAATCTAATGTAAATTTCCTTAGATTACAATCGAATAAGAGGGCCTATTTAAGATAACGCTAATCCACTTGATGGTGATCTTGCTTCCTTGCTCCAACTTCCTTTTGTTCCTTTTGTTCAAGTACCTGAAACAAACATGCAAGAAACAAGAGGAAACATGATAGCATAAAATTGAATCCAATATACTTAAAAGGTCAAGGAGTTATAAGCTATCAAATGTAATATTACACCCGATATAGGAAATAAACCATTAGTTGTACTAAAATAAACTTTAAATGGAAATACAACCGAAGCCTTGATGTTGAAGATCTCCTTTGCAGTATCCCGGTCCCACTACCCCCTTTTCAACACTCTTTTCATCTTCTAGCTTGACATGAAATGGCTTCCAAGCTCTAACTCCCTCTTCTCATCCTTTAGCTACCAAATACTAGTCTTTTGTCATCTAAGACTAATCTTCTTCTTTCAAAAACTAAAGATTTCAGAATTTTGCGGCTGGTTCTACCTCTCCACCACCTTAACTATGTCTTGTATTGTAACCAAAAAGGGTAAGAGGAAATGGTTTATATAGGGAGAGGAGGATAATAATGACATCCACTCAACGGGGAAGAAGGTATTATATCCTTGGGAATGTCCTCTTTTAAGGGGGAAAGAACCTTATATGGAGTTCTTGACCCTTATCCAACCAAACAAACATCTAGCACATCACCACTAGGATTTTCTAGATGTGAAACTTTGTTTCATTTTATAAAAATAGTCCATAAGTAGATCAACGCTAGTATTGGGTTAGCGGTAGTGCTAATTTCCATGGGTGAGAGTGTAAAAATCTGCCATCAATGCCGACGAGAAACTGGGAAAGAGCATTGATCTTAAAAAATAGGAATTAAGAAGGATTATCTAGAAAAGTTTTGAAGGGAATGGGGACTACTTTCTTCAAACTTCAAGGGATGCAAGAGCATAGGTTTCATGGTGAGAGTATAACACAATAGTCACTACTAGGGTTCTCTAGGATCAGGAACAAGGACTAACAATAGAGTGACAAATTAATGTGTAACAAGCACCCATTGTCACTCTCCTGCCACTTCTCCTTGTACGAGAAACATAACTAACTCTTGCCATAGACGTGACAACCCACAGAATTATTGCATGCATTTAGTTAAGAATAATTGAAAATTATGCTTTCATACGAGGAAAAGGTACTTCTTCTTTATTACAGCCAATTATCAACATGCATGTTAGTATCCTTGAAAAATCAAATCTACAAAATGAATTTGTTGTATGTCTTCAAAATTACCAGTGGTTGTTGTTTTGATAACTTGTTTTTACACTTAAAATACTATGATTGTATTTGTACTTGGAAAACTACTGCTAGTTTCCACCTTATTCTAGTACTATGAGAAGACCCCTCTACTTATTGTTGACTCTAATGCTTCATAAACTTCTGATGAGGCTTTTTCTCTATTGGTGCTATCATGGTTCCTTTTATGATTAAGATGCTGTTATGGTAATTACATTTGTTTAAATTAATTTGTTTAGCCTCATGTTGTTTTTATTGTTATTCATAGTGACCACAAACATCCTAGGTTTGGATTGGGAAGACATGGTAATTATGCAAGTTGTTTGGCTGCTGAGGGTAGCCTTAGATTTGTTCTTGGACCTAGTTATAAAGTGCATCTTCTTACTATTTTTTCAATTAAATTTAATCCTTAAATGTTGAAAACTTTAGACTTTGAAACTTTTGGAGACATTCACAGACATCCTAGGAACTTTAGTTGTTATTTTATAAACAATTAGTTTAGTTCTTTTTTATAAACCGTTATTTGAATGAGATTGTTTAGCCTCATGTTTTTCAATATTGTTTAGTTTCATCAGGTCTCTAACCACCATGTCTACCTCTACTCACATATTTGCATGCTTTTAGTATTGAATTTTCCCAAAAGGTTGTTTCGGTTTCTACATTATTGTCATCTGAGCAGACCCACCTATTTATTGTTGACTGTAATGCTTCATAAGATTTTTCATTGCTTGTTTTCCCTAGGTTTCCTCCTTTTTCTGGTATTATGAGAAGGCCCCTATAATTATTGTTGATTCTAATGCCTTAGGTACTTTTGCATTGCTTGTTTTCTTTAGGGCTATCCTTCAGTTATCATTTGTGTTTTTTGGAAACTTCGAGACCTAATGTCAATACTATTGTTATTCCTATAACTAACACTCTTCAAACATGAAGGAAGGTTTAAGAGGAGTTTAAACTATAAAAGGTGTCACCCGGTTCCTTTTATAGCTAAGATGTTGATCTGGAGTTACTATTGTTTGAATTAATTTGTTCAGACTCATGTTTGTCATTATTGTTATTCATTGTAACCACAAACATCCTAGGATTGGATTCAGAAGAGATGGTAATTTTTGCAAGTTGTTTGGTTGTTGAGGGTAGCCTTAGTTGTGTTCTTGGACCTAGTTATAAAGTTCATTAATTTATTGTTGTTCCAATTAAATTTAATCCTTAAATGTTGAAAAACATCAAGTCTGACACCTTTGGAGACACTCACAGACATCCTAGGAATTTCAACTAAACAAAGCACGATCTTTCTGGTTAAGATGTTGATCTAGTTTAGTTCTTTTTTATAAAAAAAAATTCTTTTTCCTTTCATATTTGTAAACGTAAACCACATAAAAAATTGTTTCTTTGAAATGAAGTAGCATTGAAAGTGTCAAACTATGTTCCTAGTGGTATTCTTCCACAGATTTTATTAGATGAAACATATAAATAACCAACACTTAAAACTCTTAATTCATACAAAGTTACAAGGTAGCTAGGTAGTTGACCTGTTAATCTATTTTTTCTTAAATCTAGCAGTTGAAGTTGGGTACATAGGGAAAAATAAGTTATTAGAGTAAGCAAAGAGAACTTCCATAGAAATTGGAAATCTTATTTCTAGATTTCCACACATTGCTTTCTGACACCTTTAACCTTTGTAAAATAGTACATTTGGTTATAGTTGGTGGTAATATTCCAAACAAGTTGTTTCAGTGTAGTAATAAATTCCTCATAGATTTACAATTGCCTAAAGATGAAGGAATATTTCCATTCAACTTGTTTTCGGACAAATCTAACATTTCTAATCCGACACATTGGTCAATAAGATTTGGGATTGGTCCCTCTAGATTGATTTCAGATATATCTAATTGTTGAAGTGAAACCAAATCACCAATACTTTTAGGAATGCTCCCAGAAATATTGTTTCAATTGAAAAAATAATTTCGTAAGAGAATGAAGTTTTCCTATCCCTTTTGGAATTCTATATGTAAAGTGATTGTCATTTAGAAAAAGTTGTTGAAGATGGTTCAAAGTGGCAATGCCCTCCAGTATTTTGTCAGTTAGATTTTTTCCCCTAAGTTTAAGGTGGTCAACTGTCTCAATTTTTTTATGGCTTGAGGTATGCTATCAGTGAAGTTATTTTGAGAAAGATTTAGGTATATGAGCCTAGTCAAATTTCCAATAGCTTTATGTATGCTACCCATCATGCTATTTTGAGCCAAATTTAGGGTAGAGATGGGATTAGACTAGCGAGATCATTATATCTAATGGACAACAACTTGAGAGAAGTGTATTTACTCAGAGAAGTTGGAATACTTCCACTAAGATTATTATTGCTCAGGTGAAGTTGTTCCAACTAGACTAGATGACCAATTTTTTGTTGGTATACTCCCTAGAAAGTTGTTTAATGAGAATCAAATCAATTGAATCTTTGTACAATTACATAACGCTTTTGGGATATAGCCATACAAAAAATTAATGCTGAGGTTGAGAATTCCCAGTACATTTAACTACCTAATCTCTGTTAGAATTCTTCTTGTCAAATTATTCTGAGAAAGGTCTAGAGTTTGTAATAATGAGAGGCTATCAAGGGATGGTGAAATGACAACGTGAAATCACAATCCACACAACTCCAATTTGACAAATTCTCTCTTTAGTTTTGATGTTGAGGGTAGCCTTAGCTATGTTGTTGGACCTAGTTATAAAGTGCATTGGCTTACTATTGTTTCAACCATATTTAATCCTTAAATGTTGAAAATTGTAAAGTCTCACACTTTTGGAGACACTCACAGTCACCCTAGGAATTTCAACTAAAAAAAGTTATATTTTTGGTTAAAATTTTGATTTGGTTTAGTTCTGTTGATGGTGTTGGAGCTGCCAACTTCTCAAGGGATCTCCTCGGTAAGATGTTCGAACTAGACCTCACACCGTTTGGTGCAGGAGTCCTAGTAGTGGGTCCTACGATATTGCCTTGACTGGGTTTGTGTGCAGAGGTAAGTAGGATGTCCTTGTTGGTATCAAGGGTGTGACATATGCAACAAGCTAAGGAAGGTGCATGAATGGTTCTATCACACGGAATATGGAATGAGTGTGCCCCTTGGAAACCTGTGTAAACACATAGTTTGGAAGGGAGCACATGAGAAAATATCCATCATGAACTAGAATGAAGGTAAATCAACAATCCAAAGTGATGGTTAAACCAGCATCACATATCAGTAAGATTCATATATACATATACAAAAAGAATTTATACATACATGCATAAGAAAACAAATACATATATCATTAGAGTAACCAAGTATACTGAAATACAATAAAAACATATGCATGAAATGTATTGGCTCTGTTATATTAATAAGTGAAAGTTTGAAACATACAATACAGCCATGACAAACCGTTAGTCCCAATAACAGAATGTTACAGTCACTACTACCTACTCCTCCAAAGAGATGTATTAGCTTTGAACTGTGGACAAGTCAGGGCTTGTTACAATACTCTCCAAGCTTTCTCTAAGATACTCCTATTGGAAGCTTGGTTGTCCAAAATCCTTTACAATGAGTTATGATATTATATAAATAGCAAAGGGTGGGGTGACCATTGACATTCCCCTTTGCGACTCTTCACCTACCCTCATGACTCTTCACCTACTACATGACTGTTACATTCAACTATTGACACTTGGAATTTCAGTTTACAAGATGTTACATACAGGCTGCACATGTACCCATGTGAGACAAAATAGGCTTGAGAAACCCATGCAAGCTATCACTAAGACTCAGACAATTGTGGGAAGACCAACTATTTGTCATACTCATGATGATCGATGGTGGTGAATTGATGCTAAGCTTGGTCATCTATGATGGTGTCTGTGCACTGAATGGTGACATCTTGTTGAAAGTGAACTCTTACCTCCATTGCATCTAGGTACATTGATATGGCTCCTTTGTCCAGCTCATCTAATAACATGTGCATAGTTGTCTTCATTGTAGCTAGACCAGTAACATACTAATGCATAGTTTCTACATTAATCTTCAAGTGTGTGCTCCTGACTATGTGCATCAACTTGTTGAAATACATCTTCAGCTCGAGTCAAACTTGGTTCTTGTCTTTGCCTTAGTGAGTGTGCCAATGGGTGGGATCACATGCGTGTGCATAGTTACATCCATGCTTCTGAAAAACCTTGCATGTGATTGATGACACTGCTCACCCTGTTTGCTCTGTGCCAGCTGCTGCACTGGTCTATAACCTATATGGGCGTAGTTTCATCAGTGTATGAATGTTGTGCCTCCTGGTGTACTTGTTCTTGCTGCAACTCCTATTCTTCCTTGATTTACCACTTCAGCACCTACAACTCCTTCTCTGTTTCTCTCTCTACCTTTCTGCGATCCTCTTGTTGCCTTGTCACCTCATAGCCTTAATCTCCAAAGTTGATTTCATCATAAGTGGATCTGCTTGAACTTGCAACTTTGCTCCACCTTTGTGCTATCAACAACCTTCCTTTTTCATTTGTCTCACGCAGGTGTGCCACCTTTTGCTACTGCTGATGGTGCTGCTTGCTATGATGTCGCTTCCATTTCATCTTGACATCATTTTACATGAAAAACTTGATCTCTTCATAGATAGGAAAGTTCATAGACAATTAATCGACTACATCCTCAGTTGTGCTCTCAATGATTCCTTTGACTCTGCTCTCCTGGAAGCCATTTACCTATGCTACTGAGAGGTAGATGAACACCTATGATACTTGGAGACATAGAAACACTCATGGAAAGCAATCTGTCAGTTGAAAACCAAAACAAACTAAAGGACTGACAAGCAACATACCTGTGTGACATCTTGTGAAGATTGTGCAAATTTCATGGGGAGTCTAGGAGACTAATTACCAAAACTGCACAAGGCATAGTTTGGGCTAGGATAACTGAGTATTGGAACTATGCAATGCACAATCCAGCCTAGCCTGCTAAGGACTAAAACTCTGCAGTGTGCAATTTCAACTAGCAGTGACATGCAAACGAACAAATTGTATTGCGTAGTTTTTGGGGCCAGCACTACCTCCCAAAATTTTGTAATGAAAGCCTAGAGGTCAATGTTGGTCCAAACTTGTGTAGTTTCTAGAGGGAAGGTAGAGCCTTCAATTTGAGAAATGTTCAATGCTAGATAGGCAAGGCAAGGTCCATGCTAAGGAAGCCCAAATGGGCCGATGGGTGACTGAAAACATGAGAAGTCCTAATGCATGGTGAAACTAAGTGTAAAAAAGAGTGAATGATCATGCATGCACATAGTAAGTGCAGGATTCAAAAAATGAGAAATCATGCATGTGTGTGAAGCGTGTCACCACAATGACAACGGTTAGTGCAGCAATAGTGTCATGCATGCGATAGTAGTGAGATGCAAACAAAAATTGAAAAGATGCTTCTATAAGCTAACATACATTAAAATGACAAGAAGTACTCATTGAAATTAGGCAAAAAACACTCACAGAAAGTGAAACACAAAAACGGACAAAAATGCAGTGCAAAACATGAAAAGCATACCTACCCTAAAACAGCTAAGCTGAAAGTGTTGAAGACTCCTAGATGCAATGTGGGATGTCAAAGCTGCAAGTTTGATGTCAGGAATGAGCTCTACAATGTTCGTTTCATAATTTTTTATAAGATCAAGGTTATGACGTGCATGCCACAAATCTAGGAAAAAACAACACTTGGCGAGAGGTTTCTAAAATGGTCTTTTCATGTAAACTTCAGATGCTAAAAATACATCCCTCAAATCTATGCACGCCTTTTGCATGCTGCCTTTTGCTATTTCGGGAAGGGCATCCCACGCATGCGAATCAAATTTTCCCTGTCCCGGAGGAAACATGTCAACGTGAAGGGACATGCATCGTTTTGCGAGCCTAGGATGAAAATTTGCGCAATTTATGTGTTGAGCAGTGCTGGATGTCTGTGGGGCATTGCGTAATTTCTAGGCTGAGTGGGTCACTACCTCCCAGAATTGGGCAATTTCTAGGGTGAAGCCTAGTGTCAAGTCAGAATGTGTAGTTTTTTGAGGGAGTACTACCTGATTGTTTTATGCAATTCTGGAGCTCAACAGGCTACCTAGTTGATTTGCGCAATTCCTGGAGGGAAGGCTAGTTCCCCTCTACAATTATGCAATTTTTTGGGGGATTCTCTCAGCCAACAAATAGTCTAAGTCTGAAATGTCAGACTGTGGAAGGGAGACAAACATGATGACATGCACAGGCTGGTAGGCCGCTCAAACTCAGATGAACCTTGTGTGCTTGATAGTACAATATATGCTGCTAAGGATGGTTGGTAGGGAGGCTCCAAAATGAAGCTAAGGAAAAATTTTGGAGGGTGGTTGTAGCTGCCACAACAAGTTCTTTTTTATAAACTTTTATTTGAATTAGAATATGTAACTGTAATTATTAGTTCAATTTAAATTTTACCTCCACGAGTTCTGTTGTTTCTCATCTCTAACTAGCCATACTAACCAATACTCTTCATTATGGTTGTGCCATATTTTCTAATCAACTTTAAAATGATTCAAAATATAGAAAAATAGAAAAATATATATTTTCATGAAAATGAAACTATAAGAACTAAAATAAAAACTGTGAGAAATAAAAATAAAAATGTAAGAAAAATGTGTTTTAATTGAAATAAATAACCTGAATATACTATCAAATGTTTTGTGAAGGCTTGTCTCCAGGGCTGGCGAATAGTTTGAATGTTAAACAAGCAAGTTCAGTAGTGGTTGAACTTGTTTTATTTTTTTGCAATTGAATTGAATAGGTGGCAAGGATGGGCATGGATTGAAATGGCTTCATTTTGAATGTGTGATCTGGATTTATTTGGATGTGATCTAATGGCCAGGAATTTGATTTTTGTTGAATCATGTGCTTTGATCTGTTTTAATTTGAAATAGAATGGGTTTGGTGTTATTTACTTAAGTTATTCGGTTGCGTGTCATTTATTGAACACATTGGGTTTAAATGTTGAACAACATAATAGTTATGGATGACATACATTTACTTGTATTATGTGCAGGTATGGATATTTATTTGGGATACATAGCTTCAGTTCTGATGAGTGTGAGTTGAAGTGATTGCTATTTTGTACTTTTGGAATATACCATTTTGAAGGGATTTATGGTTTTATCTTTTTTCTATTTGGGTCAGTATGATCTGTACTCTTAAGTATTAAGATACAATTTTTGGATAGTTATGGGTCGAGTCAATGTTTTTTCGAAATTTTGGATATAAATTAAAACATATTTGCAGTTAATGTTATTTATTTTAGTTTAAATATTGGTTTCACAAGTCTCAACTTCAGGTGGTTTGGTGACACTAGTACTACATCAATTACTAGTCCCTACAAAACATTAGACATCTATCGCCTAGTTGTTATTACTTTTAGTTTTTAGAACATTTGTATATTTAACTAATTATAAATTTTAGTTATATTTTATTCAATTATTTTCATATACAATTATTTTTATTATGTAATTCATTTTTAAATAAATTATTTTTTAATTTAGGAAGGCATTTTGCATCATATTTTTATTATGGTTTTCATGGTTTTCATAATTTAATTTTTTAAAGTGAATTTATTAGAGTGTTAATCTAATTTTTTTAATATAGATTTTATCACTGTGGAAAAAATATAGTATTTACTATTTAATTTCACTATAGTATTTACTATTTAATTTCACTATATTTTTAACGATGATACTAACTATTCCAAAAATATCATCACTTTAAAGAATTACATTGCATAAATTTGAGAGTGCCATGAGTTTTCCCCTTCAACTACCCTAACTATTTTAGGGTAGAAATCATGCAACAATAGAGGCGATAATTAGCTCTTAATGTTTCCCTTAATGAAGAACTAATGGTTACTGATAAATAAGTTTTTCAATTTATTGTATGTCTCGTAGCTTGTTCTCATGAGTGATTGAATATATGGTCCACCCTCATGACAATGTGCAAAGTGGAGGTAAAAGAATTGCAACTTTCCAACCTAGACCATGGTCAGAGTGAATGAAGTTGGGGATAACGACAAGCATCCTTGGCTATTTAGTGTACCTATGCACAATCCCATTAGCCATGTGTGGGTTAATTGAAACGCATAATCCATGTTCCCGCATACACTAGTTCAACTAATCATTATTTTTCATAATAATAATAATAATAATAATAATAATAATTTATATTAATATTGTTAATTCAAACAAGAATGCAATATTTTTCATGCATTTTCCATGAATATTCTTGTCCCACTCAACCAAACTATTCGTAATAACTATAACTAAATATGTTGAAACAACATTTAATTTATCATGACCTTAGGAAAACTCATTTGATATAACTAATGCTTAGCTTGTTAACATATCAAAATAGCAGAAAAATAATTCTCAATTAAAACCTAATATACTCATCCATATCATCAAATGTGAGGCATCATCATAAGATCATAACATTGTAAGGTATGCAACCCATTAATGCCTTATTAGCATTGTGGGATTTATCTGGTTAATTGTGAAGATGGTGTTATCAAATATCCTCTCTATTCCATCACTTCAAACCACATTTATGATAATTCCATCATGTTCTAGTTGTCGATATCTTTCTATCAACATAAATTTCTTCTTACTTTGATATTTGGGCACAAAGTTATGCCCATTTCAAAATTTGTACAAACTATGTGCCACATCAACATTTGTGCAAAGCCACTTGGTAGGCATATGGCCTCTCGTTTCCTATTTTTCAGTATTGTTCATTGCTCTGGAATTTGTCTCAATGGCTTACCTAGGTTGCTACCTATTCCATTAGTTATTTTCCTCCAAGGCAACACTTCTTTGTCTATAGTTATTTATTTGGTTTCTTCTTGACTTAATAGTGGGTCATAATTTAACAAAACCTTGACCTGAACATAAATTGTATCATGTAACGCACTTAATGGGTTTAATTACTATCAATTAATCTGTATTTTGGGATTGTGTGAAGCCTCAAAAATAGACCTAAACCCATCGGTAGCTTGACACTCTATAGCTCACCTCACAACATTATAAATCCAATATTCTTACCACCTTAGCTACCATCTAGTTTCCAATGAAACATTGTTATGCACTCTAATCTATGTCACCTTACCACATCAAATCTTGAGCTATCTATGTCCTTTCACAAAATTACTCGATCTTTTCTCTTCAATGTTCTTAGATCCTTCATATTTTTGAGTGTTTGGATTAACTGTGTAGGAGATTTGGTTGCAAGCCATCTCTTCTTAGTGATTCCTAATGGATCTCCTTATTCAACATTCAAGTCACCATGTGGAACTTGGCAAGGAAACCCTCTCTTGTGATTATGATTTATTATTGCTATAAAACGATTAGGATACACCATAAAGGACATAATAGAAAAATGAAAGATAAAATGATTAAGAATTGATGGTAATCTTACCATATCCCATCAATAAGTTTTTTATAATACGATGATAATGGGAGTTCGTACAATAGTAGAAGCTAGAGTTCTAAAAATAATCCTGGATCACTTCATGGATGCCTTAGGTACATCCGTTAATGTGGGTCTATATCAAATTTATTTCTTTAATATAAACTTAGAAGTGAAAGATAACCTAGAAATATCATGGAGTTTTCAACACAGTTCTCTTCCTTCTAAATATCTAGGAGAACCTCTAGTAGAAAACTATGTTAGAAATGTTCATTGGAAGGAAAAGGTCAAGAGAATATCCAAAAAATTGAATTGTTGGACCTTCATATCTCTATATGTTGCTGGAAAATTATTGTTTTCAAAACCAATCTAGCAAACCCTTCAAGTGTATCTTCTCTTTGCGTTAGAGGAACTTAAATGAATCCTTATATTCATCAGTAGATCCTTTCTTTGGATAGGGGATATGTGCTAACTAAAATGGACCCTTTTAGCCTATGATAAATTACGTCTCACCCAAATGGAAGGAGGTCTTAGTCTTCATGATCTATAAATTCTAAATAATTTTCTATGGGAAATATTATAGTGGTAGCGGATCCAAGGTGGCAAGGAGTTATGGAGGAAACTTTGGAGCAAGAAAAACAACCACTCTGAATCATGAAAACAACAATTGATATCTAAAAACCCTATTCAAGGATCTTGAATATGGAACTTGGCCAATACTGACAGATTTATTTTACAACAACATTGTTTCTGAGATGTCCAAGAGGAAAACGATGCCTTGTTTTAGACATTATCATGGAAACAATATCCAAATCTTTGAGTTATGGAGCAAATTATTTATACAGAAGAGATTATGAAATATAGAGGCCTGTTGATAGTATCAAATTATTGAAAACAAACAATGGAATGCATCTCATGAAGAGAATGGAAAAAGAAGAAAAGTTGGCGTTAAATTGTTGATCAACACAATCTAGATACATTAATGGAAGAAATGCACAAAGGAAAGAGCCTAGTCTTGGAAGGACATGACAACCTTTGATGGGGCTACATTTGAAAGTTATTTTCATAATCAAAGAGGCATATAAACTAGCTATAGATCACAACAATCTTTGTCATTAGCCAATATGGAAATAGGTTTTGGCTCAAAATATAGGGCCCAAAATTTCCCATTTTCTTTAGATGTTAGTACATAAAAGGGTGATTTGGCTAGATAACATTATCACAGAGGATTCAAAGGATCTTTTCTCTGTTCTCTATATAGATTAGATGTAAAGGACATCAAGCGCTCACTGAGTACATGTGTTTTTATGGAACTCTATGGTCTTAAACTTACTTGGACAATCAGACAAGAATAAGGATGACATCATAGAAATGATTAAAGGCTAGAGATCCTCTATGAAAAATGATTCTATTGTGAATGAAGCTTGGGCCCTCATTCAAGGGTTTCTACAATGAAACATAGGGGAATGGTGGAACAATCACATCTTTATTAACCAATCATTAGAAGGGCATGTAATCTAGGCAAAATAATTTTGTAGTCTATCTATGAAATAGTACTACTCCATCCTTTCTTATTGTCATATTGGGAAATGAAGGATTGGATTCCATAATTTTACATAATCTCCAATTTTTTCTTTCTCCTTATACTAGTCCTTTTGCTCCAAGAAGCACATCTTCTTGAACTTCAAACTCCTGGAACACTCCTCCCCCGGGATTCCTTAAACTTACTTTTGATGGGAAATGTAAAGATAATAGAGGTTCTACTAGTCTTGGAGTAATATTATGTGACAATTATGGGAAACCAATGTTTCTATTCGTAGATAGTATGGGACATTAAGTAATAATGGAACTGAATTTGTAGCTCTAGAGACAAGCCTTGTTATCACATAATTGCAAGACTTTTGTAGGATTATTGTGGAGGGTGTTTCTCAATTGGTCATCTCAAGAGTAAAGAAAATGATAATTGAGATTCTCTAAAAATAAAATTCCATAACTAGAGGTTGAAAAATATATCATCCATATTGACCATATGATCCATATAATTCTATTTATTATTCCAGCTTACTTCAGGAGAATAGGAAATTTGGCCAACTTGGGATGTAATGACATTCACCTTCATCTTTTAGTAAGTTGGAATAGTGAGTGAAGGGAGGATTGGAGATTGGGACTTATCAATTTGAAAAACAAAGATTAATAAATCCCATTAGTGGTGGAAGAACATGAGGAGTTGGCCATCATTGAGGAGCAACTCTACAACAGACCAAATTCCATACCTCTAGTGAATCCAAGCATTCCCGACACTATTGATATTTTCACATGCTCTTGATGTTTTGAGTTAACTTATGCTTTCTATACCTCACATGGAATTTATGAGTATTCTGTTATAATGTAGTTTCCATTAGTAGACCCCAACAAAAAGATTATGATATTATACAATTTGGTATGAGTTTATTTATATATATGTATATGAAAAAAGAAAAAAAAGAAAAACTTAATACACACATTTTATATACCATTACTATGCGCACCACATTAAAGAAATAAATTTGAGAAATAATAAAAATGTCAAAGTAAAAAGTCAAGCATTGATATGAATCAAATCACTAAACTTGTAATTTTTTTATAGTTAAAATAAAACTTACGTCTTGTAATGTTTGATTATTGTTAACCCTCCATAGATCCAAAGTTAAAATAAATCTATGCTAATAATATACACTATTAAATATTAACAAAATACTTTATAGATAATAAATAAATAAATGAAAATTAATATTTTATAAATAAATAAAAACATAAGTTTCATTTAGTTAAAAAATTTATAAATATAATATATTCCAAATTTTATATGATTATTTAATAATATAAATAATTTATAATTAATAAACAAATAAAAACAAATATCATAACGGTAAATTGTAATTATAAATATTTAAATAAAAAAGCTTAACCTACAAATGTTATAATTATTGTCATAAGTTTAATAATTTAAACATTTTAAATAAAAAATATAAGATTTTGACATATATAAAAATAATAGATTAAATGTTATTGAGTTTTTTAATCTCATATATAGACGCCCACAACGAAGAAGTTTTGTTTATAAAGTGTGTGTGAGACATTAATTTAATTAAAGAATGTTACAAATTTGTTTATAAAGTGAGTGTGTGTAACATTAATTTAATTAAAGATTATTTCACGATTTATTTTTTTAAAAGACATTCGTAATAAGCATTATAATGTTAATTAAATTTTGTATATTTTTTAAACTGTAATTCTAATATGGATTAAATTTTAAATACTATAATATTAAGAAATGTATATATTAAATGTTAAATTTTATTGATATTTAATAAATAGTATTTAAAAAAATTAAATTAGTTTAATATTTAAAATATTATTATATTTTGTTAGTTTTATTACTACAACCAATGAGATAGCTTAGTTGCAGACTATCAGAATCAAATTTATAGGGTGGTTGTGTGGTGTGCTAGGGGAGGAGACATGCTAAAACGTCTAGTCAGCTAAGTGTTGGTGTGGCCTAGGCCGGGTGTGACCAGGTGCCTTTAACTACTTAAATACCCCTAAATCGTGGTTCCTTCAACTACATGTCACAAAGATTATAATCAACTTCACAACCAAAAAACTTATTATAATATTTTTATATAAAAATTGTTTATTTTTATGTTATTTATTCTCAATTTTTTATTAAAATATTAAGTTTCATAAAGTATATTGTAAATAAACTAAATAGTCTAAATGTAATTTTAAAAATCTGCCACCTACTGTAAATGCAATCACTAGACACACATATAAATTCAAGTGCCCAAAACTATAAAAGAAGTCCACCCACTGTTGAAGTTGCATCTTATGCTTTCAAACCATTCAGCAAACTTGAAGACAACATCACAAAACAGTTGCCAATATATCCAGGTTAGTTATATGAATTACAACTCATTCTTCTTATAGTTCTGTTTTCATTGTTTTCATTTATCGGATTTCCTACATGATCTGTCTGGCCATAAGTACTAGAAGGATACCTGGATGGTTCCACAAACAGCCATTGAAAGTCATTGTTCTTACAATTCTGTTTTCATTGTTTTCATTTATCAGAGTTCTTACATGATCTGCTTGGTCATACTAAATATTCAGAGTAACTAAATATTTCGAGGGATGTTTTTTTGGTTTTCTTGAAGATAATAGGGACGCGGTTCAAAAGAGTTCCATGCTACTGTAGCAAAAATAAATTCAAATTTTTATTTAATAACCATGCGGCAACAATGATGAGAACAAGAGCAAACAATCTTGATTATAATTTATCATAAACTAGAGATACATCAATAGGGCTCTTTAGTGCCTTCATTACATAGGTAAGCCTATGTTTTTGGTAGTCATTGTTTGATGCTAGATAGTGCACAGAAAAACTATGTTTGGCTTTAGCGTTCAAATTCTCTCTGATCCAGGAGTCACCCTTGGATCTCATAATGAATTATTTTGGTGGTTGAAATCATTTTAATTTAAATTGGCCACATTGAGATCAAGATCGGAACAATCGAATAGCAACGCATATGGAAATTTACAAAAACCAGAACAATCGAACAACAATGCATATGGAAATTTACAAAAACCAAGATGACTCTAACGATTGCTTCTGAGTCAAAGTTCAATTCCAATAATCAGAAATTATCCCAATACAGTTTAGCGTCAAAAGAGACTTCACTAATTTGAATGAGTATGGTATCAAAAATCATTGTGGTATTGGCATCGACCATTATCTTTGTTGTGTTTTATAGTTAGATATGGGCTCGAAGGAATCATGCTTTGAGATGGTCAAAGGAGGAAAAAAAAGCGTTGATAAACTACTTGACAGTTATCCTGGTTTGCATCACTTTTGAGATTTTGGCATTGCTTCTTTTTATTTTTCCTTGAGATTGTTGCTTGCAAATTTCCTCTTCAACTACTATTTCCAAATCAAACCTATGGTCTCTCCAATGAACACAAAATTGAAGATTAAAAATATTCCACATAAGTGGCATTTTTTACTTAATCAAAGTAACAAAAATTCTGTGGTGTGATCATGGGTCCTGGTTATTCCTGTATTTCATGGACACCTTGATATGGTATTCCATTCTCACATCCTTCATTTTTTGTGGGAATATTCTCCCATCTTGGTGAGATAAGGAATGTTAGACATTTGAGGTGGTGAGTGCTATCCAAAACCTAGAGAAAATAATAAATGTAAATCCATCAATGTGAAAACTAATTTTTGCAGGTGGCCCTAGGAAGTGAATTTTGACTACTTATTTCAGGAAAATGAAGCAAAATTTTGAAAATCCAAGAGAAGTTGCAGTACTGAGACATTTTTGGCAATGCCAAACAGCAAAAAAAATGGAAATTGATATTTGAAACAACTATCATAGAACAAACAGGCAGGAAATTGAGAGACTACAAAGTAATTTTCAATGACAGACTACGAAGTAATGCAATTCGATTTTCTGTAACATAAGTAATGCAATTCGATTTCCTGTAACATACATGTTGATAATTTCATGTAATAAAGGAAAAGTATTTTTGCAAAATTAATAAAGCATAATTTACAAATATTCTAATGTCTAAATGCATGCAATAATTTTATAGGTTGTTGCATCTGTGGCAAAAGGAAGTTACTCTGCTCGTACAAGGAGAAGTGGCAGGAGAGTGACAATGGGTGCGTAGCTGTGATGCACATCATCTAATGATGAGAGGCCAGCTGATGTCAATGCCAACAATGCACCAGGGAACATTGTTGAGGATGACCATGTGACAGCAGCTGATGTTAACGCACCATCAGCCACAGAACCACCATCAACAATAGTCCAAGGGGCAAGCTCAACTAAAAAGATCAGTGCTATAAGAGGATGGACAAAAGAAAAAATGTTAGTTGCAATTGACGACATAGAGTCTAATGGATACTCAATTCGGGCATCTGCAAAAAAACATGGTATTCTTCCCTCATCAATACATTATTGGATAAATGGACTGACTCATACAAAACGTAGAGGGCCTCTTACAGTTATGACTGAGGAGGAGGAGGCCGAGGTGGTTGAGTGGTGTAAAGAGATGGCCGAACTGGGGCATGGACTAGAGTTGATACAACTCAAACCAATAGTTGCTCAAATTTGTCAAGGGAAGCCAAACCCATTCAAAGATGGGTTTCCTGGTAAATCATGCTGGTTTGGGTTTAAAAAAAGTCATCCAAAACTTGTATTGCATACTGTTGAGGGCCTTGATAGAGATAAAGCATTAAATTTGCGCCCTGCAATTGTGCAAAATTTCTATGACACACTTTCTAGTGCTTACGATAAGCATTCTTATGGAGAAGACCATATATGGAACTATGATGAAACAGGTTTACAGGCAGGGAGGAATTGTGACATACTGGTAATTTCCAAGAGAGGGAGCCGAAATGTGCCAAAGATTTTGCCCAAGATCAGGGAGTGGATAACTATTTTATGTTGTGTCAATGCAATTGGTACTTCAATCCCAGGATTTTATCTATTCAAAGGTAAAATTCAATTGAAAACATATATATAGAACTGTGAACCAAGTGTATGCATGCCTGCACATCCCCAAGCATGGATGACTAAAGAACGTTTTCTAAGTTGAGCTTTTCACTTTGCTACATCGGTACCAGGTGGTGGCTCTCCTAATAAAAAACACCTTTTGATATTAGATGCCCATGAGAGCCACATGGTTGTACAAACAATTGAGGAAGCAAACAATTTAGGCATCGACCTGTTGACATTGCCAGCTCATACCACTCACAAACTGCAACCCCTTGATGTTAGTGTGTTTGGCCCTTTCAAGAACTATTTCAGGTCGGAGTGCGCTACATGGATGGAAAAGAATCCAGGGAATGAGGTGAAAATGTTTGAGCTAGCGGAGCTTGCAAGTAAAGATTTTAAAAGGGCTTTGACACCATCAAATATCAAGGCTAGCTTTAGGAGGACAGGAGTGGCTGGCTTTAGGAGGACAAGAATTTGGCCACTGAACTATGTTGCTCTTATGCATGATACTGGTTGTAGCCAAGCATTTCATGTGGATGGTCAGGAAGAAGGGAATGCCCAAACAGGTGTTGAAGTGCAAGAAGTAGATGACCAAGATGATGTTGTTGCAGATGGTAATATGATTTCCCTTTCTCAACGACACTTATATGTTGAAGATGATAAAACTGTATGTGAAACACAATATAACAATGAACAAATTCGCAGTAACATGGAGATCGTTCCACCAACTCAAGAACATGAAATTCATGTTGCGGATATTGTTGAACATGCAGTTGACAATGACCAATTGACATTGCCAAGCCAAGTAACCTCACCTTCATGGCTAGCAAAAGCAATGATCAATATGAATGCACATAGTGTCTCAGCAACCAATGAAGAAAGCATGAACATGCCCTCACAACCAACATAATTAAATACTGAAATTGTTCAATTTTTGTGGACAATAGATCAATGGAAGAAGATGAAGGACATAATGAGGCATCAAATGAAGATAATGATATAGTTCAATAAGTTCCAACAGATATTGAAAGGGAAGTACCAAGCAATGACATGCAGGTTGGAGGGGTGGAGAAGACACTTGGACGGTTCCTAAAGTTACCAGTAGAGAGAGTATCAATGAAAAAAAAGCAAGGTGCACTGAGTAGTCTTCGTCTAGGCTGAAGCTCATAGTTACTCACCTCAGAGGACTATATAAACCTGTTAGTTGAGTATGAAAAAAATAAATTTGAAATGCAAGAATTAAAATAAAAAAAGAAGGATCTAGTCAAGGAGAAGAAGGCAGCAAGGATTGTTGCAGCACAACGTTGAGCAAATGAAAGGATTGAAAGAGATAAAGCAAGGCAATTTAAGGTCCAACAAAATAAAATGGTAAGACAGGAAAAGGAAAAACGAAAGGCACAACAAATGCTTGAAAAGGAATAAGGGATGATCAACGATACAAGAATAGCTGATGAAACCAGGATTATTTCAAACTCATTGGACTCCATTGCAGATAATACACCATTATTCCAAGATCTCATAAACATTCAAGTGCCCCACTATCAAACTGAGGGTTTACCCACTTGCCTTGTTGCTGCCAGAGTTGGTGTCAATTCTCTGTATGCTCATTACACGCCTCCACTTAATGCAGGGGTCAATAGTGCAAATGTGAGGTATGGGTACTCAGTACCTCCATGGTTGGAAGCTATAAATTGGAATCAATCATATGGCAGCAATCAACCATTTCCTAATCAGCCTTTGATTGGTAGGCCAACCTACCTGGCTCAAGAAGGTAACTCGGGGAGTTTTGGAACTCAAGATTCTCAGGGCCATAAAGAATAGGGGTGTGATATGTTTTTGGTTCTAACCACATTATGATGTATAGTTTGGATGGATTGTATCTTTTTCTTGGCACAGAAACATTTTGGCTTACAACACTAGATTGTACCTTTGTCTGGTCATAAAAATATTTTGGCTTACAACACCAGATTGTATCTTTTTCTTGTCACAAAAATGTTTTGGCTTACAACACTAGATTGTATCTTTTTCTTGTCACAGAAACATTTTGGCTTACAACTTAGTAGTGATTTCTTGTGGCAACCTAACTATATGTTGAAAAGAAATTTCCAATGGAATATGTCTTTCTGTAAAATATTAATTTGAATCAGAGCAAGAATAGAGCACTAGAAGATAAGTTGTTGGTCAATTTTGACAGCGTTGCATATGCAGCATTCACTCCAAAAAAGAAAATTTCTTTTATGTTGTTCTGAATCAGAGTTGATTCATGATTCACTCACAATTCCTGTTAGATGGATTCATGGACACAACCTTATGAAATGCGACACATAACAAGACATAACAATAAAATAACAAATTCAATACATGATTCCCATATACTTCTAACGATATACAACACTAGAAAAGAGCAAACTTTACTCAAAATAATGAATAATGTACCAATAACATTTGTGATCGTTTTCCAAGTAAAATATTATAAAGGTGGTCAATGAGGCCTTGAAAATGACCAACTATATCTACAACATTCCTTCAAAAAACGAAAATTGCTTTGATGTTGATCTGAGCTAGAGTTGATTCATGACTCAGCAAGCATAACTCGCAACTGCTGTTAAATGGACACAACCTTATTAAATGTAACACATAACAAGCCATTAGAAAGATAGTTCCAAAATTTCATTCTTATAGTAAAATAACAGATTCGACACTCCATTCCCATATACTTCTGAAGGTACATAACACTAGAATAGAGCAAACTTAACTAAAAATAACAAATAATGTACTAATAACAATTGAGTGTTTTCTAAGTAAAATTTTATAAAGTTGGTCAATGAGGCCTTGACAATGAGCAACCAGACCTCTGGAAACTTGTACTCAATTACCAAATTACTCTAATGCAAGTCAAACGTTAGCAGAAAAGGACTATGGATATCCTTCATTCGCAAGCAAACACAACCACAACCATTCATGGGTGGGGCAAATGAAATTTCACCCATATGTGAAAGAACTGAATAGTGCCAAGCCGAAATAATTTATCATCGTCCTCAAGATCCCTTTTCATGAACATCTGTGCTTACGACACAAGAATGAGTATTAAAAACATAAAATAAATATTGGTATTTTTGCTTTAATTTTCCCATCTCGTCCCATTTAAGACAATTATGAGATAATATCCATCATAAGCTTCTTTCTCACAGAACTAAGCAGTAATTTCCAGCTTCTAATGAATCATAAATTTTGAAAAAATAATCATGTCTATTAGCATAACATACATGTAAGGCTTAACTTGTAGTTTCAACAGGCCAGACAAGCATCAACAAATAAGAACAAAAAACTATGCTTGCCAGTCTAAATAATGTCCAAGTCAATCAACTGTCTCCCCTTTCAAAATTATTCTTAATCCTAGGTGGATATAGTCCTTAGGATATTAAATCTAAGGCTTAACGTGTTGAGACAGGGAATTTCCATGTTAATAATCGAGGTTTGAATCAGAGAAGGAATGGAACACTAGAAAATAAGTTGTTGGTAAATTTTGACAGCGTTACATATGCAACATTCACTCCAAAAAACAAAATTACGTTGATGTTGATATGAATCAGAGTTGATTCGTGATTCACTCACAATTCCTGTTAGATGGAGTCATGGACACAACCTTATGAAATACAACACATAACAGGACATAACAATAAAATAACAGATTCAATACACCATTCCCATATACTTCTAAAGATATACAACACTAGAAAAGAGAAAACTTACTCAAAATAACGAATAATGTACCAATAACATTTATTACCGTTTTCCAAGTAAAATCTTAAAAGGTGGTCAATGGGTCCTTGACAATGACCAACTACATCTGTAGCATTCCTTCAAAAAGAGAAAATTGCTTTGATGTTGATCTGAGTTAGTGTTGATTCATTACTCAACAAGCATAACTGGCAACTGCTGTTACATGGACACAACCTTATTAAATGTAACACATAACAAGCCATTAGAAAGATAGTTCCAACATCTCATTCTTATAATAAAATAACAGATTCAACACTCCATTCCCATATATTTATGAAGGTACATAGCACGAGAATAGAGAAAGCTTAACTAAAAATAACAGATAATGTACTAATAACAATTGAGTGTTTTCTAAGTAAAATGTTATAAATTTGATCAATGAGGCCTTGACAATGAGCAACCACACCTGTGGAAGCTCATACTCAATTACCAAAGTACTCTAATGCAAGTCAAACATCAACAGAAAATGACTATGGATATCCTTCATTCGCAAGCAAACACAACCACAACCATTCATGGGTGGGGCAAATGAAATTTCACCCATCTGTAGTGTAGTATAGAATTTTGGAAAATACTTATGTAATCCTTTACTAAGGCTTTGCAGTGTACTTAGCAGAAATTGATTGGGTGAGTTCGAGGTATGAAATCCTTTACTTGGGCAATTGCCATCTAATTGTGGTTCAAATTCATACTTTTAGAAGGGTTCTATCTTATTGAATCTAAATATTGTTGCCATTACAGCTCTGTGTGATTGGAAATCTTTGCCCTGAAACTGTAGAAGAGGCCAAAGCTATGGTTCCATCCCTTAAGGTAAGCCTAAGGTTATCTGTTCTTTATGATCGAATGGATGTTTATTATTTCTGAATTGTGAATCCTATTAGCTCATGAAATTTGATTAACATAACTACGCTATTGCATTTTTATTGTTGTAACTATGTTTTGCGATTTGCATAGTCACTTCATTTATTTTGGCTTTTATATCTTTGAAGGCATATACTGTATGTTATACCAACACGTAGTGCCTTAGCAGTTCTAATGCCACTGGTCATTGTTCTGAAATGAATTTTTTTTTATATGTTACAGACAAAGGGATGTGCATGTGATGATGAAAGAACTGAGAAAGTGCTTAATGATCTTGCAATGATCAGGAAATTTCAATAGGATATTCTAATTGATCTACTCTACTACATGGTGCATATACGGCTCGTGGAAATATTGAATGCGCTCTTGGTGAAAAATTCTTGAATGAGGCATTGTTCAGAAATTTTTAATTTTTGTGTTTGTCCTCTCTAAGGTGAAACAACATTTTGTGATACCTGTTGCAATTAGATTTCTAAATATGGTACATACCAAGATCTAGTTCACACACTAAAGCTTCCCATTACTGATATGCATACCTCATGGCCTATCTTTGTTTCTCTGTATATCTTTGATAGTTTTATAAAGTGTTTGTGACTAGTGTTATGGCTTTAAGTAGTTTAGTTACAACCCAAATTTGGTGGAATCTTTTCTTGTTAATAAAATATTTAGCTTCCAGACAAAATCTGATTATTTGTGATCAAAGAGTCTTTTCATTGTATTGTCAAAGTTCTTATGCATCGTGTATCTCTATAGTAAGGATTTTGCATTTTAAAACTCACAATTTCTCTCAACTGAGAGCTACTTTTAGTGTGTGACTTTGCTTTCTACTTCTATAGCTAACTATGTCTATAGATAGTGAATTTTTTCTTTTTATATTATAACTTTTTTATCTTGAAAACTACCCCTTTCTTGAATACAAACCTTACAAAAAAAACATGGAAGGATCCGACTTGGCTATGGTCATTCTACTCAAAGAAGCTAAGATTCAGAATGACCTGATAGTTGTTTAGAAGTTGGTAAATGTACATTGTAAACTAGTTGTGGCATAGTAGCAAACATTAAAAGCCCCAAAAAAGGTCTTTTATCTAGGATGACATGTTGTCTTAAAAGCCCCAATAAAATAAATAATTTTTGAAAACATAAAATAAATATTGTTATTTCTACTTTAATTTTCCCATCTCATCCCATTTAAGACAACTATGAGACAATATCCATCATAAGCTTCTTTCTCACAGAAATAAGCAGTAATTTCAAGCTTCTATTGAATCATAAATTTTGAAAAAATGATCATGTCTATCAGCATAACATACATGCAAGGCTTAACATACAGTGGCGCACCCTACATTTCCTTTCTCAGATAATAGAATAAGGTAAAATAATGTCTCTAAACACATGCAATAAGAAATTGGTTTCACTGTGTCAAACCCTATTTCACTGTTTCACTGGTTTCTACGCAACAAATAAGAACTTTTAAGAAGGCAACCAATTGCATTTATCTCGCAATATTCAACTCATAAATAACATTAAGGAAATGGTTAATAAACCAGTGCACTTTATCCCTGCAAAACACTAAACCCTCAAAACAAAACCCCTAACTTACAAAACCCAAAACCTGTCTACAAATTTAACAAAAATTCCAATAAACAAGGTGAGGTGTTGAAAAACACATCAGAAATGGCTTGTACCCTTAAAAGAAAAACCTTCACCTACAAAACCCAAAAATTGTCTACAAATTTATCAAAAATTCCAAAAAACCCAAAACTCGTATGCAAATTTAACAAAAATTCCAATAAACAAGGTGAGGTGTTGAAAAACACATTAAAAATGGCTAGTAGGATGAAAATCCTACCAAATAGAAGCCATGTCCAAGTCCAGAGCTCGCCACACCTTCGATAGACCTTCTCGAGCACTCGCCACACCTGCCACACCTGCAACAAGTGGGAAATTAGCAAATGGAGAAAACAAAAACCAAAAATACCACACAAAAACCACCAAAACCTGCCATTACCAGTAAATGCCACCTTTGACCTTGAACTCGCTGAAATTGGTACTGGCTCCTCCCCAAACAACAAATAGCATGAATTAAACAACCACCCAGGAAGCCCTAAACCACCAGCGGTCCAAACTGAACAACAATAGAAGGCGTAAAATCACAAGAACAATAGAAACCCTGTTCCAACCATGGATTCGTGCAAGGAACAATGGTGGACATCAGCTCAACCATGGAAGACAAAGCGTGCAGGTAATGGAGCCATCCCACGCCATCGTCGGTGGAGGGCTTCAAACAAGCACCGGACCCGAACAGAAAACCCACAGGCAAACCACACATCGCGACAAATAGGCAGAAATGAGCGGGCGGAAGGTTGGAAAACATTGTTTTATTGCATGACATGTTGCACAACATGTGGCGTCCCACGCTAGACGCGTGTTGTACAACTTCATGCAGTGTCCACGTGCTCATAGTCTAGGTGGAGGGGAGGGCGCACAGGCAATGGCGTCCCTCCCCTAGACATCTATGATAAAGTAGATGACACGAAACGCTTTTATCGCTTCTAAAATACTCAATATCTTGATGAGGGGTATAGATATTGATAAATTTTATCAGATATTATTTAAAATATTACCAAAATCATATAAAGGACACGACGTGAAGTTAGAGATAAAATATTACCAAAATCATCTAACCACTCCTCCAGCTTCTAGGGTTTCATTGAGTAACCATCCAGTTTTTCCCGAAGGTTTGCCAAACATTTGCAATGTTGTGCGGTTGGGGAAATCTCTAAAACTCGACTCCTCTTGCAAGAGTTCACGACTCCTCTTCTATGGTTAGTATCCATTCTTGCAGACTTCTACCACATAGACTCATGCCAACCAACACGGCACTAGTAAGAGGTTTTCAAAGTCATGGGTTCCAACCCGAATTCATCAGGTAATGAGCTAAAATCTTGATTTCTCACGCTCGTTCAAAATAGTTTGGTGTATGTTCTTATAATTTACGAGTATGCCCTTCTAGGTTCAATTAGAGTCTATTTCAGGCGTGTATCAGCTCCATTTCTAGCCAACAGGTTAAGACCCTAACCCTAACTTTTTCTTTAAAAATATCCTCCTGTCCTTTATTGAGTTTATCGTAATTCAATCATTCTTACTGTGTGCAAGGTTTGTTAAGCTAATGCTTCTTACTGTCCAAGGAAGCTTGAAATTCCTGAAGGCATTGCCAACATGTTTGGGTTTTTGGCTCTGACCAAGGTGATTGCTATTTCCCAAGTGCATTACTTATTGCCCTCTTTGAGTAGTAACTATGCGGTTTTCTTTTCAAGTAATTAACCCTCCTCTTAGAGAGGTTGCATTCAACAACAACCAGCCTACATAATTTCTAGATGTCCTAGTCCTAGGAACGAGGAGTTCCATCCCAAATTCTGTTAGGTGTGAATTATGAGGAAAATCGTGTACTATTCTTGACTCAGGTGTTCATTTTTTTGAAGAAGTTGTAAACAGGTTAGTCTCGCGCTCAAAGTGTTATACAAGGTACTTTCCATGCTTTCTATTGAAATGTTATGTAAGATATTTTATGAATTTCATGAGGTTTTTGCACTAATATTATGGGTTAGGGTTTTAAGCTATGATTTACTTACTTTCTCAGAAAAGTTCTTCTCTGGAAAGTTATATGTTTCATTGATGTGTGCTTACACTGTTCTCTTTTATTTATATGTATGATGAATCTTTGTCACTTAATTTTAGCATACCAAACTTAGGTTTATCTACTTATGTATATACGTTCATGTCTTATTTTATAGAATGCCACCTAAAATTTCGTAAATTGTTATAATTGATATTCTTTCCTTATTTGTGATTGAAAATCTTCTAATTAGCTAACTCCAGTGGTGTTTAAGGTTCATCTCCAATCCACCAAATTCAATATTATGCCCATTGGTTGACAACCATCGACCTTGCTAGGGCACTATCCTGTACGATGCGACTGGTGTGGTTTTCCAACTCCTCTCACACCTCCAATAACCAGTTATGTTAACTAATTTCATTCTTGTGTACACTTCCATGTACTTCTTTAGCAGTTAATTACTGCTTGGAATTCTTTCTTTTCTCAATGGACCTTTACAGGCCACAAACATTTTTTCTCTGTTCCCATAGTTGCTACATTCACCGCCATTTAGTTTCCTCAACATTTCATTCTTGCCAGAAGAAATGCAATAAAACATGGGACTTCGGTTCCCATTCTTTCCACAAAAAAAATTGGTTTACTTAAGGAATTAAACACAACACTACACTTATTAGTTCCTTCCTTTCACACACGAACAAGAACTTTACTAAAGAAAATAACATAGCTCACACATGCAAGACTATTGTTCTAAAAGATAATGTTCACAACTTTGATTTCTTCTCTCAACACTAAGGAATATAATACAATTATAGTTTAGAAATTTCTTTTTCATCAAAGAAATATTCATATCCTATAATCACACTATAAGTTCCATCATCATAGGGTAACCACACCACCCAACCTTGAGAAAGGAAATTACATCTTTTTCTCTCCCTTAAGCACTTAACAATAGAACATTCTTGATCAATAAACCCAAAAGGGTTAATCCTCAGGCAACAAACCCCCTATGTTCAACCTAGAATTTACAGTAGTCTTAAGACATCCATTGGTTTTTGCCCAATTCAGTGAGACCTCAGGCAGCGTCATTCCTTCCCTCACAGAACTCTGTGGGCACTACTAACTTCTTCTTCCTCGTGCCTCCAATTTTCTTACCTCCATTGCTATCTTGGCTTATTTTGAGATCTTCTTTTATCTTGAGGGAAGAGAAAGTAATTGATTCTTAACTGTCTCGTAAATATTTTTATGTTTCCCTTAGTGAATTCCAAGATTGCCCTTTTTTTCATGTATTATAAAATAAACCCAAAAATAACTTTAACCAACCAAGATTCTTGTCGGATTTCACATACAACATATATAATATATATATAATATATAATATATATATATATATATATATATATATATATATATATATATATATATATATATATATATATAGATATATATATATATTATATATTATATATATATATATATATATATATATATATATATATATATATAATATATATATATATATATCTATATATATATATATATACACATACATACATACATACATACATAAATATATATATATATATATATATATATATATATATATATATATATATATAGATTATATATATACATATATAATATATATATATACAGAGAGAGAGAGAGAGAGTCATTAAAAATCAAAGTAAATGTAAATGAATAACTAGATAATTACATTAACCGAGTGTGTTACATCTTCCCCTATGGAGAGTAACACTATCCTCGGTGTTGCTTGGTCCCTAAAAAAGGCCAGGATAAGCTTCTTGCATAATGATTTCATCTTCCCAGGTGGCCTCATGTAGGCTAAAGTGTCGCCATTTCACTTTAGCCTGGGTGATGGCTGATGCAAGAGCATCCAGACTTAACCAGCAATGTGAAAACTTGTTCACATGTTGTGGCTAAAAGAGGTTGAAATTCATTGACCTGATTGGTAAAAAGCCAGTTTTACTGAGAGGGTTGGATCCCTCAAGAAATTAGATATAATAAATTATTGTAATAAGTTAGACATTGTGCTGTTGTAGATTCAAAGATAGAGATTATTAGAATAGAGCTAAGAGTTAGAGATTTGTGGTTAGATCTATTAAAAGTAGAGATTGTTGTTAGATTTATTAAAAAATAGAGATTTTTTGTTAGATATGGTTAGAGTGTTTATCGATGCATAAAATGAAGGAAAATGTAATGAGTGAGAGAGAGGGTGGAGTGAGAGCATAGAGAGAGTGTGCTGATTGTTTTCTTTTTGGGGATAGAGGCATTTTTCTGTGTAATCTAGCCTAAGGCCAAGACTCTGTTATTGTTTATTATGAATAAACCATTGTTGCATGCATAATGATATAAACAGCCCGTGGAGGCCTTTCAATGCTTTCTTTTCTTTGATTCGGATGATATTGATGTTGTTCCTATGTTTTTCATGTTTTTTAATGGAGATGTTATGTTAAGGATTAGTTAGTGATTGTAGTCCATTGTTCTGGTTTTGTAGGCAGAAAACCCAAAATACACTAAGTATTGGGCGTAAAACGCATTTGGAGTGAGAATCCGGACTTCAAATCCTTTAGACAGAGGTTTTGAATGATATTCGGTCCGTAGAATCCAAATCGCATTGACCCTGTGTAATTACTTATTGTATCGCCGAAAGCCATTTACAAAGACAATCGCGCTAAAACACTTAGTTGATCCAGAAAGGCAGACTTGAAATTTTATGCTCAGAAGTTTTGGGCCTTTTCGGGTCCAGTATATTTATCACATCACGTAGTTGTATTGGCACATGACCAGAGCTTGTCTCCAACCCCTTTGCGATTGTGATTGCGATTCCCGACATAAATCACATCGACACATCGGATTAGGAGTTATATAATGTAAAGTGGACATATTACCATCGCCAATAGCGATCAGCAATATTGCATCGGACCTTTGTCGGTAGATAGCACTGATAGTTGTCGCCATTGGAACCTCGATTACATATATTGATATTCAATATGAGCCGTTCGATCGATCAGATCTAGATTTGTGGCAATATCTCATATAACTGTGTAAAAGGCGGAAAATATTGGATTTAGCCTTTTTCAAAGGTTGTTGGATTTCGATAGGGAAAAGTTCTTATACTTTGTAAAAAGGGGTGATTTTTGGGTTTTATAGATCCATTAGTGGGTTTATATTGAAACCAGTGTTTCTGCTGCACCATTTTGGTATCAGAGCAGAAGAAAGTGTTGTTTGCAGCAAAAGTGCTGCCAAGGAGAAGCATTAGTCGAGGACGACCTTATCCAAATGCAATTCTACTGGAATAAGTAGGGATTTTGCGTATGCAGATGGAGTCAATTGACACTGCCTAGAGAAGGTCCACAGATGAAGGAGATGAAATTTCTTTAAAAGAATCTCCCACATAGGAGATAGTAGACAAAAATGATGAAACTGCCAAGGTCCTTAAGGTGTTGGCGAAAGTGGGAGGAAAACCTAAGGTGGAAATCCCTATGTATGAAGGGAGTCCAAACGTAGAAGAGCTAACATAATGGATTAGATCCTTAGACCAGTACTTTGACTATGAAGAGATTGATGAGGGGAAGAGAGTGAAGTTTGTAGTTACCAGATTGAAGGGTCACGCGGCCATCTGGTGGGACGAGGTACAGACATTAAGAATGAGGAAAGGGAAGTCCAAAATCAAGCTATGGGATAAAATGGTAAGTAAAATGAAAGCCAAGTTTTCCCCTAAAGACTACCATTTGAATCTTTTTAAGGAATTGCAAACTTTAAGGCAAAAAGTAATGTGAGTTAAATAATATACAAAAGAATTTTATAGATTAAATATTAGAGTAGGGCGTGTAAAGGATCATGTCGAAAAGGTATCTATATATATAAATGGCTTAAGGTATGACATAGAAGATGAGATTAGCTTGTTAAGTATAGAAGCTATTGGGGAAGCCTATCGAACAAGTTTGAAGGCAGAAGAAAATATCTTGAGGAAGAAGAACAAAAAAAATAGAGGAAAAAGCTCAGCAAGAGGTAGAGGAGCTACCCAATCAAGAGGACAAAAACATCATCATGAAGTAGGGAGCTCAAGTAGTAGACCACCACAGAGGGGAGAATCTAATAAAGGAAGATTTGTGCCTAGAGGAAGAGGGTGAGGAAGAGATTTTTGGTGTTATACAAGTGGAGAATGGGGACATATGTCATGGGATTGTCCTCATAATAATCCAGCAAGTGAGAGGAATGTGAATGTAGCTGAGGTAAAGCTACAACCACCTCGACTTGTGGAAAAGGAAGAACCCCCTGAAGAAGGTGAATCACTGTTATTGAGGAGAACTTTTCTTAGAGCAAAGAAGGATACTGGAGAACCTGCACAAAGGAATAATTTGTTCAGAACTACCTATAAGTCAAAAGGTAAGTGTTGCAAAGTAATAATTGACAGTGGAAGCATTGACAATATTGTTTATACATAAATGGTGGACAAGCTTGGGCTAGCAAAGACCATGCACCTAACTTCGTATAAAGTGTCATGGTTGTAGAAGGGACATCAAATCATTATGACTAGACAATGCAAGGTGGAGATACAAATTAGTATGTATAAAGATGTGGTATTATGTGATGTAATGCCCATGGATGTATGCCATGTATTGCTGGGAAGACCATGGAAATTTGATCGGAAAGCTATTCATGACGGAAGGAGAAACACTTATACTTTGGTGAAAGATGGAACTAAACACACATTGCTGCCATTGAATGACGATGCTGATAAAGGAACACCTGGAAGTAGTACTATGCTGATAAGTAGAAAGGAGCTACTGCAGGAAGTAGTGAAGAATGAGGAGCTACATTTTGATATTGTGGGAAGGCCAAAGATAATCTTAACTTCCACAAACTTGAATGATTTTCTTGAAGAAGTTAAAATGTTGTTAGATGATTTTGCTGATATTATTGTGGATGAGTTTCTGAATGCATTACCACCGATTAGGAGTAATGGTCATCAAATTGACTTAATACCAGGAGTAAGCTTTCCAAATAAAGCACCATATAGATTAACTCCTCAAGAGAATGCAGAAGTTGGAAGGCAAGTGTAGGAGTTGATCAATAAGGGGGTTATCAGAGAAAGTCTTAGCCCATGTGCTGTACGAACATTATTTAGTTTGAAGAAAGGAGGAGAATGGTGCATGTGCATAGATTCCAGAGCTATCAACAAGGTCATAATCAGGTACAAATTTCCTTTGCCATGCATGGATGATTTAATGGACTGTTTGAGTGGATCTAGATACTTTACTAAAATAGATTTGAAGAGTGCATATCACCAAATAAGGCTTCAGGAAGGTGATGAATGGAAAACTGCATTCAAAACAAATAGTGGGTTTTATGAGTGGTTAGTGATGCCTTTTGGGCTCACTAATGCACCCAACACGTTCATGAGGTTAATGAATGAAGTCTTGAAGGAATATGTAGGTAAATTTGTTATTGTGTACCTTGATGATATTCTAGATTTTAGTAAAAGTAAAGAGGAACATTTAGAGCCTTTTAAGTTGGTCCTAAGAACTCTGTAGAAAGAGAAACTACTAATAAATTTGAAGAAATGTAGTTTCAGGAAGGAAGAGCTGGTTTACTTGGGATTTATAGTTTCCAAAGAAGGCTTGAAGATGGATCGAGAGAAGGTTCAAGAAATTTGGAACTGGCCTACTCCCAGAAGCATATTTGAGGTAAGACGCTTCCATGGAATTGCAAGTTTTTACAGAAACTTTATAAAAGGTTTTAGTCAAATTTGTGCACAAATCCTTGAGACAATCAAGGAGATCAATCAAGCATTTCAGTGGACAGAAGCAGCAGGTAGAAGTTTTAACTTGCTAAAGAGGAAAATCACAGTGAATTTAATTTTAGCTTTGCCAGATTTATGAAAGTCTTTCAAGTAGAAATAGATGCTAGTGGAGTTACAGTTGGCACAATTTTGAGTTAGGAGCAAAGACCAATAGCATATTTCACTGAGAAACTGAATGATGCAGAGAAGAAATATTATTCTTATGATAAGTATTTTTATGTTATTGTGGAGGTTCTGAAAAAGTGGAGACATTATTTGCTACCAAAATAATTCATATTATATTCAGACAATCATGTCTTATAGTTTATCAATAACCAGCCGAAGATGAATTATAAACATGCCAAGTGGGTAAAATTTATGCAAAGTTTTACTTTTGTAATAAAGAATAAGAGTGGTAAGTCAAATAAAGTAGTAGATGCATTGAGCAGGGTAAGTTTTACTTTGCAAGAATTCAAAGTGGGTGTTGTAGGATTTGAGGAAATGATTGAAATGTACAGGGATGATGAATATTTTAGAGATATCTACACAATAGTTCAAAATCCAATGAGCCATACAGAAGTCAGTGGTTGGACTACCTCATTCAAGGAGGCCTATTATTTAAAAACAACAAGTTGTGTATTCCCAGGTGTTCCATGAGGGAAAACATCATAAAGGAGAAACATAGTGGAGGATTATCTAGTCATTTTGGACAAGATAAAACCTTCGCTCAGGTGAATGCTTTTTATTATTGGCTGAAAATACAAACTGATGTCAAAAATTTTGTTGAGAAATGAAGGATATGTCAGCATGCAAAAGGAAGGAGTTAGAATACAAGATTGTATCAGCCATTTCCCATACTAGACTGACCGTGGGATGCAGTTAGCATGGACTTTGTTCTGGGATTACCAAAAAACCAGAGAGGGTATGATTCCATTTATGTTGTAATAGATAGATTTCCTAAAATGACACATTTCATTGCATGTAGGATGACTAGTGATGCAAAACACATAGCTAATTTATTATTTTCAGAGATTGTAAGATTGCATGGCTTACCGGTAAGTATTGTATCCGATCGAGATACCAAGTTTGTAGGCCATTTCTGGAGGACTCTTTGGAAGAAATTGGGAGCTATCCTCCATTTTAGTTTAGCATACCATCCTCAAATAGATAGAAAAACTGAAGTAGTGAGTAGGAACTTGGGGAATATATTAAGGAGTTTACTATATCAAAATCCCAAATAGGTGGATTTGGCACTAGCTCAAGCTGAGTTTGCATAGAATGATACACAAAACTGAAGCACTGGAATGAGTCCATTTTATATTGTCTTTCGAATGCATCCGAGGGGTGTGTATGAGCTCGGGGATTTAGGAAAATAGGAAACCAGGAGTGCAAGCGCTGAAGAATCTGCAAAACAGATGCAAAGATTACTAGAAGAAGTCAAAGGCAAATTACAGGAAAGCAACAACAAATACAAATAGAGGGTAGATCTGAAAAGAAGGGAGCAAGAATTCCAAGTGGGAGACTTAGTGATGGTGCATTTGAGGAAAGAGAGATTTCCAAATAAAACTTACAATAAATTGAAGATGAAAAAGATTGGACCTTGAAAAATTGTCAGAAAATTTCAGCCAATGCATATGAGATTGGGTTGCTAGAAGGGATTGGAATATCCCCCATTTTTAATGTTGCAGATCTATATCCATAGAGAGAGGTAGAGACAAAGTTGTAGGAGGAAGCTACAGGAGATGAAGTTAAAACTGTGAATTGGGAGGAAAAAGCACCAAAAACAGTCAAAAAAGAATTTGAAACTATCTTGGATCAAAGAGTATCCAAAAAAACCACAGGGAAGACTTATTTCCAGTATTTAGACAAATGGAGAGGACAACTAGTGGAATACTCTAGTTGGTTGACTACAACAAAATTGCAGAAGTATGGAGTAAGTCTTGAAAGTTTGAAGGACAATTCTTTTCTTCCCGGGAGTCTGATGCAGGAGCATACGGAATTAACCAACAATGTGAAAACATGTTCACATGTTGTGGCTAAAAGAGGTTGAAATTCATTGACCTGATTGGTAAAAAGCCAATTTTACTGAGAGGGTTGGATCTCTCAAGAAATTAGTTATAATTCATTATTGTAATAAGTTAGAGACTGTATTATTTTAGATTAAGAGATAGAGATTGTTAGCATAGAGCTAGGAGTTAGAGATTTGTGGTTAGATCTACTAAAAATAGAGATCACTGTTAGATATATTAAAACATAGAGATTTGTTGTTAGATATGGTTAGAGTGTTTATCGATGCATAAAATGAAGGAAAATGTAATGAGCGAGAGAGAGGGTGGAGCGAAAAATAGCTCATGGAGGCCTTTCAATGCTTGATTTTCTTTGATTCGGTGGATATTGATGTTGTTCTTGTGTTTTTCATGATTTTTAATGGAGATATTGTGTTAAAGGATCAGTTAGCGAGTGCAGTCCATTGTTCTTGTTTCACAGGAAGAAAACACAAAATACACTAATTGGGTGTAAAACGCATTTGGAGTGAGAACCCGGGCTTCAAATACTTTAGACAAAGGTTTTGAATGATATTAAGTCTGTAGAACCCAAATATCATCACCCCTATGTAATTACTTCTTGTATCACCAAAAGCCATTTACAAAGAGAATCGCGCTAAAACACTTATTCAGAAAGGCGGACTTGAAATTTTATGCTCGGAGGTTTTGGGTCTTATCAGGTCCAGCATATCTATCACATTGCGTAGTTGTATCGGCACATGACCAAAGCTTGTCCCCAACGCCTTTGTGATTGCAATTGCCAACATAAATCGCATCGACACATTGGAGTAGAATTCATATATTGTAAAGCAGACATATTACCATCACCGATGGTGATTAGCAATATCGCATTAGACCTTCACCAAAAGATAGCGCCGATAGTTGTGGCCATTGGAACCTTGATCGTCGATATTGTGATTCAATCTAAGCCATTCGATCGGTCAGATCTGGAGTTGCAGCAATAGCCCATATAACTGTGTAAAAGGAGGAAAAGCTTGCTTTTAGCCTTTTTCAAAGGCTTTTGGATTCCGATTGGGAAAAGGGCTTATAGTTTGTAAAAAGCGAGAATTGCTGGGTTTTATAGATCCATTAGTGGTTTTATATTGAAACCATTATTTTTGCTACACCAATGGCTCACCTCCATAACATTATTTCTCTCTGTTCAGGAATGCATTGAGGCTCTCCCATGAATTCTCCATCTGGTTCGACTTGTTACTGGATCATACTCACAATTAGTTATGCGATTAAAAAACAAATCATTCTTTTAGAAAAACAAAACATGGCATTTTTTTTTTTACCTATATGTTCTGCTAATATATAACATGTATAGGGTCATATACATATCTAATCAATAATGAGACATGAAACATACTATGTACTCTTATATAATTAGGTAGAGCTAACAAATATGCCACCAATCTGATTATTTCTAATATTGGAAATGACCACAAAATATCGGTGAAAGTTTTGAGTAACCACCCCATCTTAAAGTGATCTTTTTCAATTTAACTCATACATAAACATGATCACCAATATTAAATTATCGTTAAGTTCTTTTATTGTCTGCATAAGCCTTTTTCCTATCTTGGGCACCTTTCAAGCTTTTTCAGCTTTTATTCACAATGCTCTCCATTTCCGCTAACATATTTGGCCCCAATATTATTCTGTCTTTTGAGATATTCTAGTTAGAGGGTGTGTTACACCTTCTGCCATATAATACCTCAAACATGCTCATCTTTAAAGACTCATGATAGTTATTATTATAGGTGAATTCAACCAAGTATTGACACTCTTCCCACTTGGTGGGTTGTTGCATACCATACATTCTTAACATATCTTCCAATACTTGATTGAATCACTCCATCTATCCATCTGTTTGTGGATGATATGCAACAATAAAATGTACCTGTGTTCTTAGTCCAATAAAGAGAGCCTTCAAGAATGCATAAGTAAATTTTACATCTCTATCTAAGGTAACTACACTGGGTAGGTCATGCAGTCCGAATAGCTCCATCATAAAAATATCAACAATTTGGATAGTCTTGTAGGTAGATTGTATAGGAATGATGTGAGTTGTTTTACTCATATTTCTGACTATCACCATGATTGAATAATTGTGTCTTCTAGATTTGGGTAGCCCTATTATGAATTCAAGTGTTATGACTTCCTATTTCCACTCTGTAATGGGTAGTGGGTGGAGAAAACCAGCGGGATGCTGTTGTTTAGCTTTAATTTGCTGACACTCTAAATTTTTTTGATATGTATTCAATAATATCCCTTATCTACCAAGAAAAAAATAATCCTTTTAATTCATGATTTTTATTTTGATAACTAGGGTGAGCAGAATAAGGGCTTCTATGGAATTCATCCAAAATAAATTGTCTAACTAATATCTGGTTGGGGATACATATGCTTCCCCTAAAAGTTAATAGATGATCACCATTAATATTATATTCATAATGATTTTTATAGTTGCTAGTATGTTGGGTTTGTTTTCATAAGAACTGATATTCTGGGTCCTTTTGGGAAACCTCTTTGATCTATTTTGTAAAATTAAATTATATTTGATTGAAGTGGAATTCCTACACACAATGCACTCTCCTACTTAATGCATTTCTACTCGATTCTATTTTCCTTTTAAATGCTTAGTGTCAAATTCGAACTCACTAAGGAATGCATTCCACCTTTATTGGAGGGAATTCACATTAATTTGTTTGAAATAACTTGTTAAGTTGAGATGGCCCATCATTAGTAAGAACTTCTTGCCCAACAAATAATGCCTCCAAACTTTCAATGCATGTACCACGACATCTAATTCTAGATCATAAGCGAAATATCTTTTCTCATGTTCCTTCAGCTTTCGACATTCATATGTTATCATTTTCCCCTCATGGGTCAGCACTCCACCTATCCCTTCCTGGAAGGCATCAGTGTAGACCGAAAATTCTTTGTTTGGGTCAACTCTCTTTAATACTAGGGCATTGGTTAATAATTGCTTTAGTTTTTTAAAACTTTTGTGGAAATTAGTTGTCCATTTAAAAATCCTCCCTTTCTTTTGCAGGGAGGTAACAAGGTAAGCAACCTAAGAAAACCCTTCGATAAAACAATAGTAATATCCTTCAAGACCCATGAAGAGTCGTATGTGATCTAGGTCCAGGTGTGACAAAGGACCCTTCCAAGACCTTTTATTTTTTTGATGTGTTAAATTGCATTTTTAAAAGAACATAAATTAATACATTTGTATGATGTAAAGAAGAGGAACATGACAATCATTAGGACATGAAAACATAAGCCATTGATAATGGAGTTCATCTAGGGGGGACTACGTCTCTGAGCCTTGGTGTCAAGATGGTGTAGGTTGTTGCTTCAAGCGCTATCAAAAGTGATAATGTACCTAAGAGGTGATGTCCCTATCATACAAGGAAAATTCCCTCACGTAGGAGTGGCTCCAAGAGATGTTCCACTACAGGAACTCTGAGTCAAAAAGGACTCCTATCAGTATGATACAAACTCATGCATGGTAATGAACATCCTACCAACATGGCATCAAAGGGATCTCAATGCAAACATGCATGGCGACTCATGAGTATACCATCAACATACAATAAAGGGATCTCAAACAAAACATGACGAATCATGACAACAAGTACGTCTCACAAATGATTCTGCATCACATAATGTAGGAATCATGAAAACAAGTAAGAAACAAGATCCCACATCAAACAGCAAATAGGGATCTATGCAGCACAATGCATAGAAAAAGAAGTACATGAACATACTCCATATACCTCACATCTAGGGGCCATCTGAAGAAAATGGTGTGAAACTGCTGAAGATGGTTGCACCATCAATCTTAGAGTGTCGAGTCTCTTGGAAATGGCTGATCGTACATTAATGATGACACCTTCACTCCACTTAGAAAAGTGGCCGAAAAATGAAATGAGCAAAAAAAATTGAACACACCATCAGATTTGTCGCATCAAATAGTGCAAAATTGAGTTCCGAATTTCTGAATTCTAAGAGTGACAATCTAGGGCTCAAGGAATCTTTTAGATTCCCCCTATATTTCTCAAAGATTCCCTCCTCTTGGTCCTCTACAAATTTTCTTCTTAGATCAGGAAAATGACTGCACCATCGAGTTTGTGTCACTGAGAGGTGTAAAATCGACATAAAGTTTTTCCAATTTGGACACTGCAAAAATTTCACCCTCCTGGAAATTTTGCTCAATCATGATTCCACCTATAATAAATTAATTTAAAAAAAATAACCTGTCTCGATTTCCGTGCCCACTCCTAGTTTCTCCATCCTGATGGGTGCACTATGCAAATGAAAGTTTATATAATTTTTCAGTCAGAGTTACCAACAAATCCGTTTGGGCGGATTGGTAAATGAACCGAAATAGGTGGAGGAGGTTGGGTGGTAAAACCCCGTCCCCTTCATGTTTTAACATTTTTTGTTTTAACAAAACTTTGCATGTATTTAAATGGGGGGTAGGGACGACATTGGGCAGATCGCCCCATACATCCTACAATTCAAAATGGTGCATTTAAATGTTTTGGGGGTGCATTTATTTGAGGGGCGGTGTTGGTACTGTTTGATGAGTCAACCTGGGGGAGTCCGTGAGGGTGCCCGAGAGGCGGGCCGACCACACCGGCCAGGCGGGTTCAAGCCCTGCCACCCTCGGCTTATGGTAAGTGTCATGTTGGCATTTTGGGGGTGTTGTTCGGGTCCACCGGAGGTGGCCTGCACCCACACCATATTAATATTAATATGGTTACAAGAGTTTGGAAGGTGGAGGGCTCAACGGGTTAATGGCTGTCGAGCCATTTAAATATATTTTTTTTGTTATGTTTAGTTTAGGTGTGATGGAGTTGGCAGGGTTCATGGCCTGCCACGAATTTTTTTATATACTTTTTGATTTGAAAAAAATAAATAGTCATTTATAAATTTTATAAAAATAAGGGATATTGGGCATTTTAACGATGCCACAATTTTTGCTCGTCTTCGAGAGCCATATTCCATGCCTAGGATTCAGTCAATTTGTAGGACACTTAAACTTGGCCCATAATGCAACTATGACCAGAAATTTGACTGGCTCGTTCACCATCATGCGAGCTTGGATTGGCGAACTATTCGCACCACTACGATGAGGACGACGAGATCTATGCTCTAGTTCGAGTTCGAAAGCATTCTAATCACCTTGGTTTTTGAGATTTCATAAGCCCTGCTTGTCCTATGTGTGTCTCTAGAGCCACCTAGTTCAATCATTCCCACTGAGGAGCTTTTGGCCCTCCAAAAGAATGAAAAATAATCTGCAACTTTTTTGTACCTTGTCTCCATCACAAGCATCCTAAAATCTCTCGATTCCCTCTCTTTCATGATTGTTCTTCGAAGCCTTAAGTGATGAGCCAACACCTGAAACCTCTGCAACCTATAGTACATTGTTTTGAAAATTACATGCTTGACTTTCATGACCAAATAATGACCTAAGCATCCCACACTTGCCACGAGTTTATAACAAATACTTGGTGGTCAATTTTACATAAAGATGGACACAATATCCCAGCTACGAAAACAAGGCCAACATATCATTGTTGCTTCAATAAGTGATGTAAAACACATCATCACTACAACACATGATTTACAAAAATAAGGCAAAGTGCTATTTTTTCTTTGACACTTGATGGAAACCCAACATCACTTTCACAGTTTATCATGCAACTCAAAATAATACCAGACATCATTGTTGTTGAACAAGTGATGGAAAACACATCATCACTTTTACATCTTAAAATGCAGCAAATGATTTACAAAAGCATGACTGTGACAAGCTAACATATCTAGAAATCATTTTTCACTTATCATGGTGAATGGGTGGCCTCCTTGTGGTCCATTCGATGGTATGACAACTTCTTCACCTAGTTCATGCACTGACACTTTGTCTTTAAGGTGCTGCTCTGGATGGAGCTTCCAACAAGTGGCTCTTTGATGGCCACTTCTATCGTAATGACTGCAATAGGTCTTCTTCCTCCATATCTGTTTAACATGTTTCTTTACCTGTTGTTGAGAGGGTCTTTCATGTCTCATCCTTTTGTGTGCTACCATTATTTTCCAACACTTAGAAAATGTATGGTAATGTAATCAACAAAAGGTACGTGTTTTTCGATGCCATGTTTTATGGTCATCATTAAAAACATGATTATAATTGAAATGAACATTCTAATGTCAAAAGTGGTTATATCTTTTCTTGTCATTTCTAGTGTAAGTATGGAAATGAGAGCTTGCCTTAGCTCTTTCCCTACCATGGGATGATGGGGATGTGTTCCCATCATTCTCTTTCCTTGACAATTTCAACGAGGTCTCGGAAGCATCTGACACCTTCATGCATTCTCCTTTGGTATATCTTGAGCCTATAAATTGAGGTCTCTGCACAACCTCCAATGGTTGAGTTATAACTTGGTTATTAACACCAAGTTCTTTTTCCTCCTAGTGCCTCGTCCTGGTAAGGAGCTTCATGTTTGACCCTATAATTGGGATCTCCACATCTCGAACAAAAATCATACTATGTGATGACGAAACCTAAACGAAATCAACGTCTTTTACCTCCTCTGTCGATTTGGAAAGAACTGACGAAGGCTTCTCATCATCTGTTGTAGTCGGTTCGCTAACTTCCTTTCTGACATACCCAAGTCCTGTCTGACGGAGTAATTCTTCTACTTTGATGGGATTGACAATGCCTTGGCAATTAATGCCCAAGCCTTCTCATTCATACCCCATTTTCCTCAACAATTTGTAGCCAATTCTTGTGGTACGATAAAAACAGTAAAATCATCATCAGTAAACATACATGAAGATGGAGAACTACTTTTTACCTCACATGGGTCATGCTACAGCTTTCCCAAGGCCTCGTCCTTAGCTTGCAACTATCATAGCAAACTTAGTTTTTCTTCTTTCTCTTCATGTAGAAGCATCTTCAATTTAACTTTGTCAATTTTAAGATTATGCTTCTTGTGCTTCAGTTCTTCCAGGGCCTCTTTCGTGGCTTGAAACTAAAGCTACGATCGTTCCTTTTCTTCTGTCTCTTTCTGTAGAGTTTCATAGATTATTTCCACCCTTTGGGAAATTTTGAGCATGGTCGTGTACACCGCTTTTTCATCCTCTATCACCGCACATTCCATTGTTCATGATGGAAATTCACATCCATGCAGAGACCGCTATGATACCACTTGATCCAAGTCCAGGTGTGACAAATGACCCTTCCAAGACCTTTTAATTTCATGATGTTTTAAATTTCATTTTTAAAAGAACATAAATGAATACATCTGCATGTTGTAAAGAAAAGGAACATGACAATCATCACCACATGAAAACATAAGCCATTGATAATGGAGTTCGTCGAGGAGGGACTGCGTCTCCGGGCCCCGGTGTCAAGATGGTGTAGGCCGTTGCATTAAGCACTGTCAAAAGTGATGATGTACATAAGAGGTGACGTCGCTATCGTAAAAGGAAAATGCCCTCACACAGGAGTGGCTCCAAGAGATGTTCCACTACAGGAACTCTTAGTCAAAAAGGACTCCTATTAGTATGATACAAACTCATGCATGATGATAATGAACATCTTGCCAACATGGCATAAAAGGGATCTCAATGCAAACATGCATGGTGACTCATGAATATTTCATCAACATAAAATAAATGGATCTCAAACAAAACATGATGAATCATGATAACAATTACATCTCACAAATGATTCCCCATCACATCAAGCAGGAATCATGAAAATAAGCAAGAAACAAGATCCCACATCAAACATCAAGTAGGGATATGTGTATCACAATGCATAGAAAAAGAAGTACATGAACATACTGCATATACCTCACATCTAGGGGCCATCTGTAGAAAATGATATCATATTGTTGAAGCTAGTCACACCATCAATATCACAGGTCGAGTCTCATGGAAATGGCTACTCGCACATGAATGATGACACCTACACTCCACTTAGAAAAGCGGCCGATAAATGAAATAAGCAAATGGAAAATCTAAACACACCATCATATTTGTGGCATCGAATAGTGAAAAATTGACTGTCAAACTTATGAATTCTACTAAAGTGAAAATCTGGGGCTGAAGGAATCTTTTATATTCCCCCTAGATTCTTCAAAGGTTCCATCTATCGGGTCCTCTGAAAATCTGCTGCTCAAATTAGGAAACTAATTATGTCATTGGGTTCATGTCAGTGAGAGGTGTAATATCGACATAAAGTTTGTCCAATTTGGACACTGCAAAAATTTCTCCCTCTTGGAAATTTTGCTCAATCATGATTATGCCTACAATAAATTAATTAATAAAAAATATCCCATCTCAATTACCATGCCTGCTCCTGGTTCCTCCACGCTGCTGGGTGCACTGTGCAAATGAAAGTTTATATAATTATTTGAGCGGAGTTACCAACAAATATGTTTGTGCTGATTGGAAAAGGAACTGAAATAGGTGGAGGAGGTCGGGTGGTCAAACCCTAACCCCTCCATGTTTATCATGTTTTTTAACAAAAATTTGCATGTATTTAAATGGGGGATCAGGTCCGAATTGGGTGGCCTACCCCATAGCTCTTGCAATTCAAAATGGTGCATTTAAATGTTTTGGGGTCGAATTTATTTGAGGGGTGTTGTTGGTACTGTTTGATGAGTCAAAGTGGGGGAGTGTGTGAGGGTGCCCAGGAGGCTAGCCGGCCACACCAGTCGGGTGGCTCTGATCCCTGCCACCATCGGCTTATGGTAAGTGTCATGTTGGCATTTTGGGGGTGTGGGTCGGGTCCACTGGAGGTGGCCTGCTCCCACCCCATATTAATATGGTTACGGGAGTTTGGAAGGTGGAGGGCTCAGTGGGGTAATGGCTGTCGAGCCATTTAAATATTTTTTTTGTTATGTTTTAGTTTGGGTGCAATGGCAGTGGCAGGGGTCATGGCCCGAAACAAATTTGTTTATATATTTTTTTATTTGAAAAAAAATAAATAGTCTTTTTTTAATTTTTCAAAAATAAGTGATATTGGGCATTTTAATGAGGTCATAATTTCACCCATCTTTGGGATCCAGATTCCATGCTCAGGACCTAGTCAATTTTTAGGACACTTAAACCTAGCACACAACATAACTTTGATTATAACTTTGACTGGCTCATTCTCCCTCATACGAGATCAGATTGACAAACCATTCACACTAATGCGGTCAGGACGACGAGATCTACGCTCTGGTCTCGGTTCAAAAGCATTATGATCACTTTGGTTTTCGAGCTTTCATAAGCCCTCTTTGTCCTGTTTGTGTCTATAGAGCCACCTGGATCAGTATATGTCTGTGACATTTTTAGGTACAGGCCACTACATAATAGTTCTAATTTCCTTAGTGTCAACTGCTATACCTTTGGCTGAAATTACATGTCCTAGATATTGGATCTGATTCTTGTAAAAAATGAACTTACTAAATTTAGCATACAACTGATGTTCCTGCATAACTTGAAACACTATCTAAAAGTTTTCTTTGTCTTCTTCTAAATTTCTAGAATAAACCAGAATATCATCTACGAATATTAAGAAACAATTATCCAAGTATGGGTAGAAGACACCATGCATTAATCTCATGAACATTGCTAGTGTGTTGGTTAGTCTAGAAGGTAGGACAACAAACTCGTAATGTTTGTATCAGGTTCTAAATGTTGTCTTATAATTGTCTTCTTTCTTTACTCTAATTTGATGAAAACCTGATTGTAGTTCAATCTTAGAAAAAATTGTGGCACCTTTAACTTGATCGAACTTATCATCAATTCAAGGAAGTCGATATTTTCTCTTGATAATTAATTTATTTAGCTTCCTATAGTTGACGTAGAGCCTTAGGGTGCCATGATTTTTCCTTACAAATAACATCGTGGTGCCATAAGGTGATACACTTGGGCGGATATACCCTTTGTCTAGCAGTTCTTGTAACTACACTTTGAGCTTTGTTAGCTTTGGTATACTCATGCAGTATGGAGCCTTAGAAACTTGAACTGCTCTAGGGCTCAACTCTATGGTGAAGTCAGTATCCCCTTTTGGGGGTAGTCCTGGTATATTCTCAGGAAAGACATCCGCAAAATCCTAGATTATAGGCATGTTTTCCAATATAGAAGACTTTTCCTTTGTATTATAATATCCAACCTATTAAACATATATCAGACATCCTTTCCTCACACATTTTTCTAACTGGGAGGTTGTGTTGGGGCGTAGTTTTACTAGTTTTTTAATTCCTTGAATTTCTTTCCTAGATCCATCTTCAATAAGGTAACTAATAGATTTTTATTTACAATTTACTAAAGACCAGTGTTCTTCCAGCCAATCCGTTCCAATCAACATATCATAAGATCCTAGTGGAAATATATTTAGATTAAATTAAATCTTATGCTTTGCTATCTCAACCAAGCAATATGGAACTTTTGTTGTTACACTTCTTTTGGCCCCAATAGACAGTTTTACAATCCAGGGGTTCTTAAATTTATGGGTTTTTAAATGGCATTTTTTTACTATCATGGGGATGATATAACTTAAAATTTCCCGAGGATATACTAAAACAGAATAAGTTTGGTTAAATAACTTACTTTCCCGTTTTTCCACGAATAGATGGTAATCGACCTGATGATCTTCTAGGGCAGCATTAATTTTGGGTAGACTCCTTACTAATTGACCGACCATAGAAGTTTCTTTCAATTTGGCAGTCGGTTCTATTCTGGTACGATGGGGGTACTTTTTGTAATAGTGTGTTCCCCACAACCCTAATATTGTAAAGGGGGTTTCAAAGTGTGTCCAAATTATGGTTTTCTTGATGCTTCAGTGTGTATTGGGACAGGAAAAAGTATGATTTCTCTTTGTAAAATGCTTCATTTACCATTCATCCTTATACAATTATCTTCGTTTATATATTAAAATGAAGACAATATCGGCTAAAGTTGGATGAAAGAATTTGGTGATAGAATAGGAAAATCTAGTACAATAAACTGATTTTTTGTTATCTTTGAGTGTAAAGATGCAGACTGAGCAAAAGTCGTTCAGTTGACAAAACAACACGAGGCCATAAAAGGGAAAAGCTATAGCGTCTTAGGCAGACAAGGAAGTGGGATATCAACTCAAACAATGTTATTTTATCGCATGATCAGAGATCCCCTGATCCTGAGGATTCGCTTTTATCGAGTTACTGTTTTATGTTATATACAGGGCCTAAAGGCAATTAGATACAGTTTAGACTTTGATAATCTGTAGTTATTCTTCTTGAAAACATATACATTGTTATATCGGTGACTCTGTAAGCTATTATTTGCAATTAATGAAAGGAGGTTGTGTTTGATACATCTTCATATTCTGAGTTCTTATTAATCATAGGCTTTTGGTGACTCTGGGCCTAGTCACAAGTAGTTATACTACTCCCTTGTGTTATAGTTTTTTATATTTAGTATTTTCTATTGATTTAATGTTTAGTCATTGGTTACTTCATTTATCATAAACGTTTGTGATATTGATTCATATTTTTATTCAATTAGATTCAGAGTGAATCCGTGTGACATACTTCAGTAGCGCTTTGATTGGAATGAGTGAATTAGTGTTAATAACAGATTGTTGTTCATTTGAATAGATGTTATCATAGAACTTCGAGATAAGACTGATTAACTTCTACCAATTATGATAAATATCCTTTGCCATTTATAAATCCTTTATCGCCATTTTTTGTTCAATTGTTGTTTGTTGTTCAAGTATCGATTGTTTTTCAATTACCGATCACTGTTGAATTACTGTTGTTGTTCAATTCGGAATTGCAAATTGATTTGGGTTGTTATAGATTAACAATGTTTTTCAATAGTTATAGTTTCTTTACTTGATTGAGGATGATTAGCCTTCAGATTATTTGGACAATTCCAACTGTAAATCTTATTTGCATTCAGTTTCAACTGATTTCGGAACAAGTTGGATAGAATTGTAGATTGTGTTAAGAGTATTTCTTCCATAGATAGTTCTTTCTAGAATTGTGTGAATTGAATTGAAGAATTAGCCATTAGTAACTGCAACGATTCATCATTAGATAACCTCTAGATTCACTACATATATTGTGCTGGAACTCTGGAGATAAAAAGACTTACCTCGGGTTGACAACTAATGTAGGGATTAAGATTACCTGTAAAAAGACATCTTAGTGAGCCAACATTTTGGCATTATCACCGGGGAGAGTGTTTCAAGTGATTGTTTTTATTTTTGTTGTGGAAGAATTGGGTTTTAAAAATGGAAGGAAAGAACCTGCATACCTAGCAAGTAAAGTTCTTACTTACCTGCCCGCTTTACAACAAAACCTTAGAGGTTAAATAGGGATTTGTTTTTATGAATGACTAGAAATTGAAAAATCACAAAAGAGTAGAATCCTAAACCAAAACCCACAAAACCCAAAGGATCGGTGAACCTTGGGAGAATGACCTTTATAGAAGAAATTGTAAGAGGAGCAGAGTCTCAACCATCAGTGGGATTTCAAGCTATACCTATAAAAATTTCTATTGTTATCCCTCAAGAAGCAAGCTCACCATACACGGCTTATGCTAAGATTCAAAGCCAAGTAGGAGGATCAGAATAGAGTCTTCAGGCTACAATAAGTTTACGCTCTGATCCTCTACAGGAGGGAAAATATTGTAACTTAAGAGAAGGAAAAAAAGAAGCTAGTGGAGCTACTAAAGAAGAACCACAACTTTCTGAACAAGGATCTCCTGAGATCCTAGACCTAGGTAGTGTTGTAAAGCCATCTCTGGTTGCTAACTCTCTGCTTATAAGTCTAGAAGCAACCCTTGAAATCGCCGAATATTATTGGAACATCTTTGATCAAATGGCAGATCAGACACCCCAAGATCAAACCTCGACTTTAGAGTATCCCATAGTCAACTAGGTGGCCAATGCTACTATGAAGGCTATTCCTCTGCAGAAAATCCAAACCTTCCATGGGATGATCACAGAGGATATTGATGCTTTCTTGTTTGAGTTTAATGTCCTCTGTAGAGGGTACGACTATACCACTGACCCCCAAAAGCTAAAATTATTCCCTTCCACTTTGAAAGGGGTAGATCTAAGATGGCTTATGGGTCTAGGTGGGCAAACCATCAATTCTTGGGATGAAATGAAAACCTCCTTCCTCAAAAGATACAAGGACTTTTTTAAAACTACGGAATTTAAAGATAAGATTTTCAATATGATTGAGAAAGATAATGAAACACTCGAAGAATATATAGAACAATTTAATTATAATTTGTAGAGGTCTCCACACACTGCCCTATCAAAAGAAGTCCTAAGAGCTATCTTAATTAATGTAATGAAAGAGAAATGTGTAGAAACTCTAAACTTAATGGGAAAAGGAGAAATTTGTCATGAATATTATAATGAAATTATTCGTTTGTGTATCAGGTGTTCACGGGGAAGCACACGCACAGGAGCAGCGAGCCGAGATCCCATGAGCAGAGGAAGCAAACCACATAGTGGAGGTGTAACATGGATGTAGATTGGTAACCTCCTGGAATATTTTAATATGGACATCCTGGGCACTCTTACAACATAGCTGGACATCCTATAGGCTAAACAAAAATAGGCTTTAGTAGAGCAGAATTTGGCCATCGTCTGCCCACGTTGTCGAAAGAAGCACAGCCAACAGGAATGCCCATTAGACATGGTTCATATGTGCACCATACTTACTAAAGATAACGATAATGAACAAGGTCCATCATTACACGGGCTAAAAGTAGTATTCAAAGAAGCAGAGGAAGAAATAGAACCAGTGTCTGATGAACCAATGTCAACAATGTCAAGTTAAACCTATACGTATGTCACAAGACACACTCCAATTCTTTCCTTCCTTGCAGTTTAATCAACAACAGAACCTTGGGGAAGCCTAGCAAGGCTAATAACCCTACCCAAATTGGCAGAGCCCACCATTCCCTATGAAATCTTGGCTAATACAACCTTTTCCATCAAATGGCTGGCTGAATTCTCCTTTTACTCTTGTTTGGCAAGGAAATCCCTATTAATCCTAGTGGCCAGTGTCTAGCTCTCAAAATCCAAATTGGTCTACAAATTGGCAGTGACCTCTAGGGATATCTAATGTACTTATGGGGACAAGACCTTAGCCTCAACCTGCATTATCAGCTTCTTATACATTACAACAAAATTCTCAACCTCTTCTGCAGCCATAGTTACCAGTTTAGCCGAACCCGAATCCTAATAACAGACCAGTCCAGTTGGTACAGATTATTAAAAACCTAGATTATGAGATTGAGCAGAAAGAAGGTAATGAGCTCAGATTGAGGTCAGGACGTGTCATCACCCCTGAGGAATACAGGGACCAGCCTTCAATTGAAAATTTAATCCACCTGTACATATTCCATCGCCTGTAAATAATATTGAACCAAAGCAAGGGGAAGAAACAAATCAACATGATGACCCTAAAAAAATTATAGTCACTTCTCCTCTCTTCCCCAAAATACTAACGATATCTAAGCCAATCATCTACCTTGATTTTGATATTTTAGGGGAGCTAAAAAATTCATGTTTTAAGATTCGTCTCCTCCAGGACATTCAAGACATTCCCATCTACGACAATACAATCAAAGAATTGTGTGTAAGGAAGCTTGTGAGGAAGGTAAAAACCTCACCCATTATCTATGTTGTAGGAACCTTATCCGATTTATTCTTGGGAGAGGAAACTCCAATAATGTACGAAGATCCTACAAACCCCATAGTAACAATTCAGATATATGACCACTCTTTTCCAAATACACAAGTTGATCTAGGAGCCGCCATTAACATATTAACAACAAAAACTTGTCAAGCACTTGGTCAGCCCTGGAACTGACCACCAATTTATTAGAACTTGCTGATTGATCGATGGTAAGACCAGAAGGGACTTTATAGGACATCACAGTTTCTATTGACTCATGAGAATATCCAGTAGATTTCCTGGTTATAAACCCAAGGAGTAGGTTGGATGGGCATCCTTTGATTCTGGGCCGAGCTTGGCTAGCAACAACTGATGCATATATTGGTTGCCGAGAAGGCAACATGACTATTACAAAGGGGGATGCTGTAAAAAATATGGTGTTATATCTTCTTGCCAGGCCAATTTTTCCTAATGTAAAAATATGTAAGCAGCCACCAGCGTACTTAGGAGAGAAAATCTGTTCACGACTCACATTAGTGGAGGCATTGGAATTTAAAGATTAAACTGATGATGACATTATCAAAAATTTTATAAATTGGCTAGATAATGTGAGTAATGTACAGTGTTAGATGTTGAAAGCAATCCTTGATAACGAATCCATGGAAGATCCCCTAAAAGATATAGATGACTAGCATATTCAGACGACTGTTGTTCATAACAAAAAACCAGTTGAGATCGACCCAAGAAAAGTTTTGAATATCAATCATAATCTGGATAACAAACAAAAACAAAAGCTTATCTAGGTATTACAAAAAAATAAAGGGGCTTTTGCCTGGGATTATCTTGATATGAAAGGGATAGACCCACAACTATGTACACACCACATTTAGACAGAGAAGGATGCTCGACCCATCCGACAGCCTCAACGAAGGTTGAACGCACACATCAAGGATATCGTGAAAGAGGAATTGTAGAAGTTGTTGGATGTAAATTTTATTTATCCTATCTCAGACAATAAATGGGTCTCTCCATTGGTGGTCATCCCTAAGAAAAATGTGAAGTGGCGTATTTGTGTAGACTATCGGGAGTTGAACAAGACAACACAGAAATATCACTTCCCCCTCCCATTCATTGATCAGGTCCTAGATACGTTCGAAAGGAAGCAATTCTTCTCCTTTTTCGACGACTTTATCATTACAATCAAATTGAGATTGCCCCTAAAGACTAGGATAAAAACAACACTCACTTGTCCTTGGGGCAGATTCGCATACAGGGTATTGCCATTTGTCTTGTATAATGCCCCAGCCATGTTCCAGAGAGCTATACTCAACATCTTTTCTGATCTAATAAATGAAGTACTAGAGGTATATATGGATGAATTTACTCCATATGGGCATGATTTTTTTCAAGCATTGCAAATGCTAGAAGAGGTCTTATAATGATGCATGCTACGAGGTTATGTTTAAGAAATGTCAAGTGTCACATGATGATGACCAAGGGTGTGATCTTGGGACATTACATCTCTGCAGCAGGGATACAGGTAGATCTAGAAAAAATATATATAATTAGTTTACTGCCTACCACCTGCACTCAAACAAAGGTACATAACTTATTGGGTTATGTAGGTTATTATCGTAAGTTTATCAAGCTTCTTTCATCGATTGCAGCACCCTTATATGCTCTAACTGGAAATGTTGATTTTAGTTGGTCTGACAAGTGTGACACAGCTTTTGCGGGTTTAAAGAAACTAATCTCAACAACACAGGTATTACGTGGACCAAACTGGGAGTTGCCTTTCCACATCTCCACGGACGTATCAAATGTAGCTATAGGAATTTTCCTCAGCCAAGAGGAGGACAAGAAACCTTATGCTATATAATATATTAGAAAAAATCTAACTTCTACAAAACTTAATTATACAGTGACAGAAAAAGAATTCTTAGCTGTTATTTATGCAATAAACAAATTTAGACACTATATAATTAGCTACAAGTCTTCTTGTACACGGATCACTCTGCCATTTGGTATCTAGCTAATAAACCAATCACAAATGGTTGAGTGACATGTTGGCTATTGCTTTTGTAGGAGTTCAACATTACCATTAAAGATCATCTGGGGAAGGAAAACCTAGTTGTTGATTTTCTATCTTGAATCTCGAAGGTGAATGATCCACTAGCAGTAGATGACCAATTTCTGGATGAACACTTGTTTGTCATGGCAGTTAAGATCTCGTGGTACGCAGATGTGGAAAATTATCTGGCAATACGAAAGCTACCTAAACATTTAACGACAAGAGAAAGAAAACTGATTATTCAGTGCAGTGCCCAGTTCTCTTGGATAGGTGGATATCTTTTTCATACAGGGGCTGACATGTGTATATACAGTTGTATCTATGAGGATGAGATCCATGACATTATGAACACTTGCCATGACGAACCCTGTAGGCGAAATTTCACAGATTGAAGGACAGGAAATAAGGTATTACAAATGGGCTATTATTGGCCAACTATTTTTAAGGATGCTAAAAAATTATGCCCAGACCTGTGATAGTTGCCAAAGGATGGGCCGGCTTGGCCAATCTGATGAAATGCCTCTGCAACCCCAATTGGTCATAAAACCCTTCGAGCGTTGGGCATTGGACTTCGTAGGTCCATTCCATCCACCATCCAATTAGAAGGTTTGCATACTCGTAGCCATGGATTATGTGATACAATGGGTGAAACAGTATATTTACCAAGAGCCACAGAGGAAGTAGTGATTAACTTCCTTTTTTGGCTATTTGTGTAGTATCGATTACAATGAGAAGTGATCATAGATGGGGGAAAGTAATTCATAGGGCACAATATTACTACCACTCTTAGAAACCATTCATATTACGGATAGGATCACTTCTCTGTATCACATGTAGGCGAACAAGCAGGTCGAAAGCACCAATAAGGTTAAATAAGCAATTCTAACCAAGACAATCTCAACAGAACGATGAGATTGGGCTGCTAGGCTACCAGAGGCCTTTTGGGCCTATCATAGGACTTGGAGGAATACTACAGGATACTCTTCATACCAGCTTGTGTTCAGTAAAGAACCAATTTTTCCAATCGAATTTGAAATAAAGACTCTAAGAATGGCCCAGGAAGTGGGGCTAGATTTAATAGAATCCCAATCCAAGTGTCTTCAGTAGATTAACAAACTATATGAGGCTTGATTACTTTCTTTGCAACAAATTGCAATAATCCAACAGCAAAGGGAAAAATGGCATGACAGCCTTATCAAGAAGAAAATGTTTCAAAAAGGGGACTGGGCACTTCTGTACATTTCTATATTCCATGACTTCTCAGGCAAGTTGCAAACAAGATGGCTCAGCCCTTATGAGATTCAAGAAGTGCATAATAATGGTACTCTTACCTTGACTATCATAGATGAATCCAACCACTCTTTTAAGGTAAACGAGTATCGAGTGCACCTCTATCATCAACCACTTACCAAGGAGTCTTTCTGCGAGAAGGTACATGAGGATCCCTCCGCGCAAATGCTAGCTGCAGGGAATGGTAACCCAACAGCTTTTCCTTTAATAAAATTGAAATTGTTTGAGAAATTGTAAATAATGTACATATCTTTGTAGGCATTACAATGTAAATATGAACTTTTTTAGGAAGTTTCATTTTTCTCTTTTTGTTTTTTGTTGTTCGAACAATTGAATGTTTGTTGTTCAATTGAGTGAACAACACATTTTCTTTCTTGTTTTTGCTATTCAAACAATCAAACATCTATCGTTCAATTGATTGAACAACACATTTTGTTTTTGTTTTTGTTGATTCAAATAATTGAATGTTTGTCATTCAATTGATTGAATATCACATTTTGTTTTTTTTTTTGTTGATTCAAACAATTGAATGTTTTTCGTTCAATAGATTGAACAACACCTCTTTTTTTTTTTTTTGCTATTCAAACAATTGAACGTCTGTCACTCAATTGATTGAACAACACATTTTATTTTTTGTTTTGTTGTTCAAACAATTGAACGTTTGTCATTCAATTGATCGAACAACACATTTTCTTCTTTGTTTTTGTTGTTCAAACAATTGAACGTTTACCGTTCAATTGACTGAACAATACATTTCCTTCTTTTTGTTTTTCATTGTTTAAATAATTGAACAATGTCATTCAATTTATTGAACATCACATTTTTCTTCTTTTTGTTCTTTGTTGTTCAAACAATTGAACGATTTTTGTTCAATTGATTGAACAACATACTTTCCTTTTTGTTTTTTTCCGTTCAAACAACTGAACGTTTTCCATTCAATTGATTGAAAAACACAATATGTTTTCATTTATTTTCACTGTTCAAACAATTGAACGACTGCCATTCAATTGATTGAACAACACATTTCATTTTTATTTTGATTTTTCCATTCAAACAATTGAACGACTTTCGTTCAATTGATTCAACAACACTTTTTGTTTTTGATTTATTTCGTTGTGCAAACATTTGAACAATTGTCTTTCAATCGATTGAACAAAAATTTTCATTTTCTATGTTGATTTTTCTGTTCAATTGATTTAACAACACCTTTTAAGAAGCTAAATTGTGATTTTTTCTCATTTTTTTCTTTCTTGATCATTATGCTATTTTCGCTTGTTCTTTTGTATTGCAAATAAGCACCATTTGAATCGATTTGTTCCTCTTCTAAGGGAAAATTTCAATAATAATATCATTATGAATTCTACAAGCTTTTTTATGGTTATCTTTATTCATAAGCTAATACGGTGTATCTTTAGAATTACTGCCTGAACATCTTTTCTATTGGACACATCATGAAATGATTCGTTATCCTTAATCCATGCTAGCATATGTTTATACTTCCAAATGAATTAAACTCATTGATATAATGATAAGCAGATAAGAGTATAACATTTTCATTGGCATATTTTTACTTCTTACACTATCCCTGACTCTTAAGGAGAAAATGAGCCTCCCTTTTTCTACAATAAGAATTCCAAAAGAAAAATAAAATATCAAAATGCTTAAAGAATTGTCTAAAGAGGATAGGGGGTCTCATCACAAGGAAACCTACCATGATCATAAGGATGTAATAGGTGATATTCCAATTGGCTATCAAACCAAGGAAATGACCTTCGTGATAATTGATATGTCAGAAGAACAGGGGGTCTCATCATGAGCCATCCTGATCACTTTGTTACACCATCGTGAGTGGCACTATGGTTATCTAGTCACCATGCCAACATATTGGTCTCTTTATGACAAAGAAAAGAGGAATTCACTGTAAAAGGGACTCTCGCTCATTTGGGGGGTTAAAAAGCAACCTTGCCGAGGCGTTACCGTAACCATGGCAAGAACTAGTGGTCATTGTCCAAAGATACATCACCTGTGACGACTGACACGATGTGGTAAATCCCTGACAACTTAAACTTCTAGCCATTTTAAAGCAAGAATTTCAGTTAATTTACCGTTTTATATGGATTCCTTGTTACATGATGTCGCCTGATGGGTAAGGACGACTAAAGACCCACATATTATAGTCAGCCATCATGGGTTAATTAAATTAATCATCACAAATAGATTGTCCCAACAACAATTAACATGGGACAATATCATAGATCCTACCTTAGCTCCACCACCTGAAAATATAGAAACAGAGTAGCAAAGGCCAAGAACCCCAGGCCCGAAAATAATACTAAAGAGAAAGAATTTCTCTGCACCCTTAGAACCAGCAAAGCATAGGCGCTTTGTGTGAGTGAAATCCCAATAGCACATCCCAATCCAAGTAGATGAAGCTAAACCATCCTGCACACCTCCTCATAGTCCGCAAGACCCTCCTTTGCAAGATTATGAGGAGGAAGTGGCCAGGGTATTACGAAGCATGTGAATGTTTACCGAATGTATAGAATAGCTAGGGAGAATTGAAAATAGAATTGTACCCTTGACCAGTTGGTCCCTGTTGACAGCTCGGTCATGAGAAAACCCAGCCATTTACTAATGCCATGGAGGAATAGAGGGAGTCAATTTATTTTATGGAAACAACCCTTGAAGCCGAGGTACATGAAGAATAAACTTAGACAATAGGCATCGATCCAGTGGACCCCTTAGTGGAAGGAAACCCTGAAGAAGAAAACTTGAGAGATGTCAATCAACCAAGTGATACTCCCCTTTTGAAGTCCCTTGCAGATGAGGCCTACCTAGGAGAAGACCCCAAGAGATACCATTGCATTGGGATCTCCTGAAAACGAAATACATAACAACAACGAGTTAGAAGGAGAAATTCCACCAAAAGACACAGTTCCAGTTGGGAACATCCCTGATGATGACAGAGTACAACCTGTATAAGAAATAGAGGATAACACAGTTAACCCACTATTAGATGAAGGCCTTAGAGTAGAGAAGTCCTATAGAGATATGCTTATAAAGATGCTTATAAAGTACATAAAATAGAAGCAAGTAATTGGGCAACTGAAAGATTGGTTAAAAGAGGCAACTAGAACCAAGAAATTGAAAGTGGAAATGGAAACTGCAAGAACACAAACAAAACATTATTTTGGGAAGGATGATGAGACTCAGAAAAAGCTTCTTGTGATGTGTCAAAATGAAACCCTGACTGGGCTAGCTATGATATAAGACACTGCCATGCACACTGACAACCCCTGTATCATTTCGTAGGGAACTCAAACGGACCAGCTGACTGCGGATATTGTTGTCCAAACAGATGCTGAACTCAAACGGACCAGCCGACATCTCAAGTTGTTATGCAGACAAACCCTACGAAGACCTAGGATGGATAGGCCTGAACAGTTGAAACACCCCATTACACCCCCTTGGTAAGAGAGGTCATCATCATAAAACTACAAAATGAGCTACTGATGGTTCAACAGGAACTAGATCAACACAAGGAAAAGGTGGTCCCTCTACATGAACATCAAGGGTTAAGGAAGAAGCTTGAAGCACCTACCAGGACTGAAGATGATACCTTTGCTTAGTATAAGGTTGAGCAAAAGAAGGTTGAAAGATTAAAGGATCAATTGTGAAAATCTAGAGAGAAAATGGAGACCGTCCGCTCTCTTTATTCAGACACTGAATCTTGTCGAACCCCCGCCACAAATTATGCTTTATTTCTCATGGAAAGATACCTCCTGCTCAAAGTCAAGGCAATTAAGGGTGGCAAGCCACTAGAGATTAAAACCACTACATACTTTATCAAATGCTTCAGATAGCACGATGAGAAGGCTCAATGCCTCCTTTGTGAACTCTATATGCATAATTTTTTTTTCGAAGATGATAGGGACAACCACCCTGACCCTTTTATAGGATACATCAAATCTTAGGCATTCCTCTCATTTTCTTGCAACCAACTCAAATGGGCCAAGTCTCGCAACACTTTCAGAAGACGTGAGTATGGCATTGACCTATGGGTTAGAGGGGAGCCTACACAACCATTACTCTTATCTGTCAGGCATAAACAGTTTATGCAGCGAGCCGGTCTTGTAGGCAAATTTATGCCACTCCATACTAATATTATTTAGGACGGAAAGGAATATTTCCAGGACATTAAGGAAGAAGCCTTGTCTGCATCAAGGTAGGGGTGGGAAGTTTCCAGTAACACTATGAGGGGCCGAGATCCATTTGGATATCAAAACTTCTAAGCTGCCTTTTATCGTTTCCATAAATATAGTAATATGATTTCAACAATGGGGTCAGATTAGATAGGATGTCGTTATATAACCCCAATAATATGTTATCCTCCTTATCAATACCACAGTGACTATAACTTGAAGGATCATGAGGTAAGCTAGGCTTCCGTTATCCTTAAGAAAAAAAATGGTTTTAGGAATTACAAGGAGGAAGTATGCCCTGCTTATTCCCTAATTCAGTTGCATATAAACTATTCTCTTGGATGAGGATGTGCAACAAGGTAAGCTGTGGAGTATGTTGGGACACTAAAAAGGTATGATTTCTCTTCATAAAATGCTTCATTTACCATTTGTCCTTATACCATTATCTCTGTTTATAGATTAAAATGAGGAAAATATCGGCTAAAGTTGGATCAAAGCATTTGGTGATAGAATAGGAAAATCTAGTGCAAGAAACCAAAATTTTTTGCTATCTTTGTGTGTAGAGATGTGGACTCAGCAAAAGTCGTTCAGTTGACAGAACAACATGAGGCCATAAAAGGGAAAAGCTACAGTGTCTTTGGCAGACAAGGAAGTGGTATATCAGCTCAAACAATGCTATTTTATCACATGATCAGATTATGTATTGTGAAATCCTCATGATCACCTGATCCTGACGATTCAGTTTTATCCTGTTACTCTTTTATGTTATATATAGGGTCGAAAGGGAATTAGATATAGTTCAGAGTTTGATAATCTGTATTTATTCTTTTTGAAAACATATACGTTGTTATATCAGTGACTCTATAAGTTGTTACTTGCAATTAATGAAATAAGGTTGTGTTTGATACATCTTCATATTCTGAGTTCTTATTAAACAGAGGTTTTTAGCGACTCTGGGCCCAGTCAGAAGAAGTTCTACTGCTCCCTTATGTTATGGTTTTTTATATTTAGTATTTTCTATTGATTTAATGTTTAGTCATTGGTTACTTCATTTATCATAAAGGTTTGTGATATTGATTCATACTGTTTTTCAATTAGATTCAGAGTGAAGCAGTGTGACATACTTAAGTAGCTCTTTGATTGGAATGAGTGAATTTGTGTTAATAGTAGATTGATGTTCATTTGATTAGATGTTATCATAGATCTTGGAGATAAGATTGACTAACTTCTAGAGATTTCAATAAAGATCGTTTGCCATTTATAAATCCTTTAACACTATTTGATGTTCAATTGTTGTTTGTTGTTCAAGTATCGATTGTTGTTCAATTACTGATCGTTGTTCAATTACTGTTGTTGTTCAATTAGGAATTGTTAGTTGATTTGGGTTGCTATAGATTAACAGTGCTTTTCAATAGTTATAGTTTCTTTACTTGGTTGAGTACGATTAGCATTAAGATTATTTGGACAATTCCAGGTGTAATTCTTATTTTCATTCAGTTTCAATTGATTTTGGTACAAGTTGCATAGAATTGTAGAGTGCGTTAAGAGTATTTCTTTCATAGATAGTCCTTTCTAGAATTGTGTGAATTGAATTGAAGAATTAGCCATTAGTGATTGCAACGATTCATCATTAGATAACCTCTAGATTCACTGCATATATTGTGTTGGCACTCTCGAGATGAAATTACTTACCTCGGGTTGACAATTAATGTAGGGATTAATATTGCTTATAAAAAGACATCTTGGTGAGCCAACAATCTACTTTAGGTGACATCAGGTTCTAGTTCTCTTGTTATTTTTTCCGTCGTGTTTACTATGTTGTCCCCTTTATGCAGTCTTAACATTAGGGGATTTTACACTTTTACTACCTTCAAAAAAAATTTGACCCTTTTTTCTTGGCTAGTTCTTGCTACCTTCATCCTTATGTTTCGTTTGTTGGTAGCAGATTTGAGCCTTACGGATTACCTCTTCCATCATCTTGGGATTGTCGAACTATAATCACTTCTTCATTACTATAGGTAAGCTTCTAATAAATAACTAAAATGTGGCTTTCTCTTCCCCTATATATGGAACATATCGCCACAAAGGATGTAAATTTGGTCACAAATTCTTCCATACTCATCCGTCCCAAATTTAGGCCATGAAACTTCTTGGCCTTTTCATCATAGAACCGTTTAGTCAAATATTTATTTTTAGATTATTTTTGAAACTCATCCCAAGTCACCTATCATTCCTCATTACCCTGCACGATTTTCACTTCTTCCCGCCATAAAGTGCCCTTCCCTTGCAACTGTAAATGGCCATCCTGGCTTTGAGGTTATTTTCATATTCGTAAATTTGAAAATAGTTATTCATGTTAATCATCCTTCCACAACTTTTTCCATTTCTCCATGAAAGGCTAGAGGATTGATTTTTTTTTAATTCCCCCTAAAGTTTAGTTTTTTGCTTCTTCATTCTCCTCTGGTTTGAAATGTTACAATACTCTTCTTCATTATCATCTTTGTCCCCCTCATTTCTTTGACTGTGACTTCCCTCTAGATTATTATCATTTCTCTATTGACATTCATCATCCCTAGCTCCATTGTCAGAGCTAGGAATTGAAGTACTATGATTATCCTTATCAGAAACACTATTTAGGATATTTTCCTGATTACGTAATAATATTTCGTTATCAGTTCTAAATCGGTCCATCACAGCCTTCAACTATTGTACAACTTCTAGCATCATAGTTGTTGGGTTATGTCACTCTTCACTGAGTTGCACCAACATCTTTGGGTTCACTTCTGTATTTGATATGGAACTAGACTCCACCATTGGCCTTAGCAGGGGTAAGCTTCCAACTCCCCTCCCCATTATTTTATTCCTTTTGTGCACATCAAAACACTTATTGTTATTAAAATTTCCCATTCAAGTCATAGTGTTGGGACATTGCTCTGATACCACCGGTAACATGTTTCACACCACCATAAACAAATAATTTACTTTGAACTTACTTACCTATGTGAGCCATACATTAGAGGCTTGAATATTTTGTTAACAAATTATTTTTTTTTATTTTGAATAGTATTAATTTTATTTAAAATAATGGGCCTAGGCTTCTAACAATTTTTTCCCCAAGGAAAAACTGTAACTTTCATTATACAAAATATTGAAAATTACATGTTGTAGATGTTGCAAAAGGAGCATATGCCAAAACTGGTGGCCATGTATGCCACTTGCTGTATAGAGACTATAAAGTGATTATTACATAATAGTAACTGAAAATGAGATACATAATAAAACATACAATATTTTAGTTCTGATAATTGGAACAATATGCAGAAAAAAGATATGTCTATGCACTGTGTAGATTCAGGTAAATGTTTCCGCTTGTGGCTAATGATTAATGAATTTCTTGTGCAAATACTAATAGAACACCTAACCTATTTGTTCGTTAATCATCCAGGAACCAAAAGGTTGTTGTGTTGCTTCCTTAGAAAGACTCTGACTAGTATGGTTCCTTTCCTTGTAGATATGACAATAAGATATATAGTCAAACTGAGATTTTAAAGTAATAACTTCATCCAACAAATTGCTAAGTGTGTGCACTGGACATTCTAACTGAAGGTTGAACCAATTAATGAGAAACTGTTTAGAATCACCAAAAATCTGTATTTTCCGATAACATTTCTCAAGCGAAAGTATAAAGAGAACTGTGAGGCTATTAATATATGAAGATTTATTTGTGCCTCTCCCTAAACTCATCTTCATTTTGTAATAATGATCTTCATTTAAATACAAAACTTCTCCTCTACCACAACCATATTGCTATGTTGAACCATCAAAATATGCCCAAGGGAAGGTCTTTTAAATTATTTCTCTAGAAATGTTCCTATGATGTTGTTTTTGCTCATCTTTCGGGAGCATGTTATATAGAGCTACTATGTGGGAACAAGTGAAAGTCGAGTTTGGGTCCTTATCTTGAAAAATGTGTTGGTTTCTTCCTATCCAAATACCCCAATATATCAACAGAGTCATGTTTTGAAGCTTTGTACGATGGACTATTTTCCACCATGATTCCTAAGCTACTTGAATAGTGTATCCCTGCCAATAATATTGATTGTCAATGATTGATATATATGATTCATATTTGGATTGTCGTAGGACAATGTAGGAAGAGATGATTGATTTATTATACATCATTCTTACATAATATACACTGAGAGGGTCCCTAAAAGGATCTTCATTCAATATTGTCTCATGTGGGAACTTTACTATGTAGTAAACACCACATAGAGATATTTTACTTTGTCGGGCCTTTTAATTTCCAAAGCAGATGCCACCACCAGTCACTATTGATAGGTTCATGTTTATGAAAAATGGAGTATCTTGGTTTTGGAGTATATTTTCCATGTGGGGATAGTACCTAGATTAATTCGTCCTCTCACTTATGTATTCTTACATGTGCCTTCGAGAGAGAATTTATGTAAATATCCCAGTCCTGATGCCAATGAACAGGTATTAGAAGATCCTGTGCAAATTTTTATTTTGGACCAAATATAGTAGAATTTTCTGGGTCTCTAATGTGATTCAATGTCCTTCTACTAGATGCCTCCAAGAATTGTATAAGGCTAGGAGGAAGGAAGTGTTAATTACTATTTCTTGACCATGCATCCATGTCAATATGACCCTTCCCCCCTGATCCTACTCTTCATGCTAAACCCATTATGATATATTCAAAAGAATTTAAGATAGATCGCGAAATCGTAGAGGTATATGACATGTTCCATCTAGGTATTCTGATCCGTTGCTCAATATGACGTGGACTAATGTATTTTCTAGTTACCACCTTGAACCATAAACTGTTTGAAGTTATGAGTTTCCATCCCATTTTGGCTGCAAATGATTTGGAAAAACAATCACATATCCGTTTTATTTCACATATAATTCCTTATGGGATCCATGATAAAGACATGCAGTATACAGGGATCACCTCCAACACCAATTTGATAAGAATGAACCAACCCTTCCTAGATAACCATCGGTGATGCCATACATTAATTTTACTCTCAATATTTGCTGCTAACCACATCAAATCCACAATTTTATAGCTATTAGGTTTGAGTCTATATCCCACATACTTGAGTCCATATTCAAAGACCAAATTCCTATATGGAAATCTCTTTTTAGCATAGACTAATTTGTATTATGTACAACCCATAATAGATAAAGTGATTTTTTCCTAATTAGTCTCCTTCCCTATAGCCTTACATAATAATATGAGAATAAGGTTAAAAACATTGGAATCACTGATCGTCCCACTCAGAAAAATGAGGACATCAACTATAAAGAGTAGATGAGGTCAAGATGATATTTCCTGCAGTTTTCACACCTTTGAATCTCCCATGATTCCTTTCTTCAGAGATCAATCTTCTTAGACCCTCCATGACCAACAGGAACAACAATGACAATAATGGGCATCCCTGCTTGAGGCCATGTTCAACATGGAAAACTTTTGTTGTTGATCCATTGATAAGAATATTTTATGATACAGATAATAAAAAACTCATACAATTAATGAAATAACATTGAAAACCTAAATGAGTCAACAAGATCTAGATGTATAACCAACTGGTCCTATGATATGCTTTGGAGAGGTTTATTTTTAGGGTCATTCCTTTCATATTCTTAACTTTTAATGGGTGAATACCTTCTTGTGCAATACCAATTTCTTCGTGAATTTGGTGTTTGTCCAAAAAGGAGAATTACTCCTTTGAGATATGTTGGGATAAAATAGGCTTAATGAGATTTGCAATGATATTCACAATTATATTATAGATGCAATTATGAAGAAAATAGGTCAAAAATCATTAAAGGTTCTATCTTATCCAATTTAGGAATTAAGGTTATGAATGTAGCATTGAATGCATCATACATTCTCGCACTCTTTTGACAGTCCTCGATCACCCTAAGGATATATTGACCTACCAAATCAAAGAAATATAGATCAAATTCCACATTTCCTCCATCCGTACTAGGATTGTTATGCTTTAAAAAAAAAAAATAGCACTCCCTCTAGTTCCCCCATAGTCACTGTGTTATTCAGGTCTTCATTTACTTCCTCATTTACAAATCATGGAAAGAGACTAGCTACCTTTATAATCTCTTCCAAATACACCTACTATGGAGCTTTAAACAAATTTGCAAAGTGATGTATACCCATATTTGCTAAACTCCTGAAAGAGTGCAGCAAGGAACCCTCCTCATCCTCTAAGGACCATATAGTATTGAAAGCATTCCGATCTCTTGCATGCTGTTGAAAAACTTTGGTATTTTCATCTCCTACTTGGAGCCATATATCTCTACTCTTAAGTCTCCATGTTTCTTCCCTCTCCTTTAATATCTTGAGTTTCTTTCCTTCTATTTGCGTAACATATAAATTTGATTCTGCAGAGTCATGCCCTCCATTGTCAGGGACTTCTAACCTGGCTAATTCAGATTCAATATTTCTGATGGATTCTTCGTCATTCTTTTTGTTTTCCTTAGTTGATTCTATCATCCTCTGCTTAAGGCGTAAAATGCTACCAGCCAGGTGTTCTGCTGACGAGCTTTCTTCGGTCTATGAGCTATCCTACCATATTTCTCTAACAATTATTTTAAAATCCTCATACCTTAAATATGTCGAATTAAATTTGAAAGGTGCCCATGTTTTTGGAGAAATACTCGTTATTTCTAAAAATATAAGAGAATGATCCGATATTCCCCCTCGGCTAACCCATTGCCTAATCATTTCAATCTTATCCACCAATAGTTCCTTGATTAAGAATCAATCAAGATGCCTTGTTAACATATCATCCCCAATTATTCAATTTATTTAGGTTGGTTGAATACGAGCTACTCCTATATCAATAATTTTGTTATTCTCTAGGATCTATTCAAAAAATTCAGTGAGCGAATCTACCTGTGCATGGCTTCCCCAAGATATTGCATGGCCCATGGAAAAATTTAAATCTCCCCCCAAAATTATGTTGTCAACCTGCAATGGAACAAGATCCCATAAATGCTTCCCAGAACAACACACAATTGTGACATGGACCATATATATTAACAATCCTAATGTTAATCCCCAATTCTTTAGAAAATACATCCACCATTAGAACACCTTCCCTCCCTCAAATATTCATTAACTTCATTGATCTAAAGTTTATGCCTACAACAGTGCCTCCAGATCTACCTCACATGCCTAAGACATGGAAGGTACAACCCAGTTTGATAGCTTCCAGAAGTGATTTAATATTTCCATTGTTCCCAAGCGTCCCTTGTAGAAATATCACATCCAACTTCTCCAACTCTAATAACCTCCCGAGGGTTATTTTTTTGCAAGGCTAGCCAACCCTTTGTAGTTAAATGATGAACACTTCATCGGGAAACCATTTCCAGGTTTCCTTTTTCTCTAAGAACCCCATCAAGTGATAATTGTTTACCTTGTGCTACATCCATACTGACCTTATGAATGGATTTCGATATATAGCACTGCCTACCTTGAGAGGTTTTGGGAGTATTCGTAGGACATGAGATACATGAGATACCTAAGCCTTGACCAGAAACTATGGGACATTTGGATAATGATCTTAGGTTATATCTATGGCTTTTATTAAAACCAGAAGAGGTATCCTCCATCGCGAGCATTGATACCTAGGAGACTACATGGATGGTAGGAAAAGGAGCTGGAAAACATACAGGAACTGAGACCGAGGGACAAGCAACCATTTTTTCACATAAATATAACCTTTATTTATGTGAAAGATTATAATAAAAATTCACATAAAATAATAAAAATTGCGACACTCAACTAAAATATGCATTATCGCCAAATAGAATAACCACAAAAATATCAACATGAAATTCCCCATTTGAATTTGTGTATGGTACTTCAACTTTATATCTCAGCTAGCTAGCCCTACCTATAGCCAAATTGTTACATGATACTAAAGAAGAACCAAATTATTTGACAAGGAGGATGAATCAATTCGTAGAGTTACAAGAAGATAGGGAACAAGTAAAAGAAAACATAAGAAGTACCAAAAAAATATGAAGTGGATTTTTTATCGAGGGGAAAAGAATAGAGAATTCTAGTAGGGAGTCATAGTGCTAAAGTGGGACAATAGGTGAGAAAAAAAAGGAAGCATGGAAAATTTGATGCTTTGTGGTTTAGGCCATTTAAAATTATAGAGGACAAAGAGTGAAATATATTTCTACTAGATAACTTTGATGGTGAACTTCTATCATAGAAAGACAATATGCAAACGAGAAGAACGATGGATTAAATGAGATATTAAATTCAAAGGATGGGATACAGAGATCAGTGCCCAAAGACGGGAAAATTTATGAATCTCAAGCACGGGTAACCCTTAGAGATGTAGGTCAGGAAGAGGAAACTTGTTTCTCTATATTCTTGTCCATCCCCTTATCTTGTCGAACCAAAGTGTTTTGTGGCTTCTGGTTTATGACATTTAGGCCTTCTCTATTCCCATGTGAACTTTTATTCCCATGGAAAGGATCTGCTACTATCTTATATTTTGCAAGAAGTGGACATTCTTTGTAGAGATGCCCAAATTCATGACACCTCCTACATTTAAATGGTACCTCCTCATAGTCCAATTTCCACAATCTAGAGATCCCCCGACATTATAGCTTCAAGCATTCCACCAACCCCTCTTTGGTGTCCATATGAACCAAAATACGTGAAACCACCATCTTGCATGATTCTGCAAAATATCTATCATAATATAAAAAAAACCCAAAATCATTGCCATTATGTCTGAAGATATCTTCAGTCTAAAATTGAAGAGGCAAACCTAGAATTCTTACCTGGACTAGTCTGGCCCCTAGTTTTTCTCTCTCTCGGTCAAATAGAAGTGACCATCTATTCAACATAACGAGGACCATTTCTATATACCAAAATTTCATCAATACCCATGATATGTATTCAACCCTAATGAAACATAAAGGGAACCATCCCCCAGTCATTGTCACCATAGTTGAAAATTCTTCCAAAATATGAGCCCAAACCTAGGTGACCCATTTCTTCATATGCACTATAGTGTAATTTCTCCCATGAACCCTCCATACTAGAACAAAATCTGCTATGTCCATGACTTCATCCAATTTGATGTCTTTCCCTTGGACTAGCAATCTCCATCTCTCTCTAACTTTAGTGCTCTTTGATTTCTTTTCTCGCTTCTTCGGAGTACCCTCATCAGAATTTCCAATATCTTACGAGGGGATTTCTATAGAATTTCTAACCCTAGCCTTCACTTGATGAAAATTAGAATTACTAACCGATCCATCAAAACATCGTGAGGTATGAACCGTAGATATATTATGGAGACCCTAAGCTATGTGGATTGTTCCAATTCTTTGTTCCTAGCCATAATATACAATGTATTCATACCCAGAGGGTCCCAGTCCAGCATTTTGTTCAGATACCCTTGCATTCCCATCTCTATTGGGGGTTCCAAAGATATGATCTTCTGCCTAAGTAGGGTTTAAGAATTTCTCTAGAAATTTTAAGGACGATGGGGATGGGACCAAAAGATATGGTCTGCAGTACATAATCCAATATAGGATCTGCCAAATTCCCTGTGCACTAAAACCATAGTGAACTTTGCCTAGATGCCAAAAATAGTTTTTTAAAACCTAGGGTTGTGGTACTTCCATAAACCTCATCCAATGAATACCTAGATGAGGTGACATACATAGCTGGTGCCCCATCTGATCCTGGTACCTCCATACCGGAATGATGAGGTGGAAACTCTGTCCCGCTTGGCACAAAATCTAAGGGATCTGAAGAATAATCTACCAGATCTTCATCCATCTTAGTAACGAATTTTTACCTTTGGATGTTTTGAATCCTCCTCAATACCTATTAATTACTCCATGCTCTCACCATATAACACTTTCCCGACCCCCCACACCTCCAAGTTCCAACTGTATGCTAAACAGATAAGAGCTCCCTTCTCTATTTCCTACAACTAATTATTGCAAGTGATTGTTAAAAATTATCCAAACCATAACAGAGACCGTAGGTTCAATAATTCATGAGACTTCAAGGCCATCTCCCCATATAATCGTATGCAAGGCTTCTAACACATATATCCATAAGCATTCGATTAACATTTGCATCAAACATCCATCCTTAGCAACACATATAATTCTCATCATCTATTCAAAACTCAACACCAAGAATTAATATTGATGTTGGTATTTATGTTTCATAGTATTAATTTTTATTTTACACTTATGTCTCTCCACGGTGATAATTTATGAACGATTAAAAATTAACACCTTCCCAGTTGTACACTGTGCCCAACTGTTAAGAAGAGACCAACCCTTCTGGAGGTCGATTTATTAGATCTATGGTCAAAAATTACATTGTTGATTTTTGGGGTATCAATCTAATGACTCCTCCAGCTACTAGGATTTCATTGAGTAACCACCCCATTTTTGTCAAGGGTCTCCCCAATATTCACAATTTTGTGGGGTTGGGGAAATATTTGTAACCCAAATCCTCTTGCAAGGGTTCATGAATCCTCTTCTGCTATCAATATCCATTTTGTAGCATCCCTGGTCAAAAATACATGTAAACAATATAAGAGCAAGGTCATGGAACACGTTATCCAAATTGAATGGTGGTCAAAACATCCTAGTGGTTGTTCATCTTAGTTATTATGGCTAAAGGAAATTGGAAAAGAAAAAGACTAAGGCTTTGGAAAGGCATGAGACATTTATTTGGCATTTATTTATGAAAATAGTGGAAATTAGGAGAAAATGAAGCTGAAATGTCATAGGATGCATGAGAGGAGGAAATTGAAGGAAAATAATGGAAATTGAATAAATTAGAGGGCTCATTAGTAAGGAGGATTATCAGGATCAGTTGGACACTTTTTTGGATTAGTTCAGTTTTGGAGGTCTCTCTCTCTCTCTCACTCTTGGAACCTAGAGTTTTCTTGGAGCTCCCTTGTGGGAGTGTGGCATACTTGGGATTTTGAGCAAGAAGGAAAAGGAAAAGAAGGAAAGCACAAGAGGTCCCCAAGATCAACAACTACAATGGGTTTTAATTCCAGGTAATTAGTTGCATGTATGATTTCCTTGCTAGTTTTGGCATGCATGGGATATGAATGTGATTATTTGGTTATTACATGTCATTGGTATGGAGAATTTCCTGGCTTGACAGTGGTTTTTCCTACCCTTGGGATTTCCTAGATGGCCATGGTGTTGTGGGTTTTACTTTTGTTTTATTGTTGGTTTTTTTTGCCTTTGGATATCAGTTGAGTTATTAGTTACTCAAAGCCTTGGTTGGATAAACGCTTTAGAAGCATCATAAAAACTAGGATTGAGTTACTAGTCATGGAAACTTTGGTTGGAAAATTTCTCTGGAAGCCCTTGGTGGGTTGTGTTAGCTTCCTGCTGCAGCAGGTTATTCATATTTCATGATTGACATTTTACAGGCCAAATATGTCGTACTTTGCATGTTGCAATGTTCCATATTTTCTTAACAGTCTCCAAGCGAAGAAGGCTACTCCAAGTTCATTCAATTGCCTTCCAAATTTTGTAAAGTTATCCCGGTATCGCCAATCTTCAGTTAAAGGGAGGTCCAAACAGCTTAATCTTGGTCTCGCTAAGTTTGAATTTCCTGTTTTAGAATATAGAGAATGTAAATCTGTCCAAACAGCTTAATCTTGGCAGATTCTTAGATAGGTAGAGAAGCAGAGGAGCCTAACAGCTTAATCTGGGCCCTTCGAAGAAATAAGGGTAGTATGTAGATAGGAAAGCATCAAAAGAAAAATGAATGATGG
>APFE031709766.1:138266-174943 GCA_000404065.3 Pinus taeda | reverse complement strand
AACTTATCACACCTTACCTTGCCTCTTTGTTCGAGAATCCTACCTTCCATCCAATCACAAACAACACTCCCTCGAAGCTAGAAAGCTAGCCTAAAATCATCAACAAAAGTTGAATCATAATGAGAGAGCCCTCTCCGATTGTAGGTGGGCTAGAACCTACAATCCAAAGATTGGTTTGTGGTTAACTCGGCTGTATCCCTATTAGGAGCCTAGGGAAAACCTGAGTGATAACATAATGGCGACTCCACTGGGGACCTCCTCAGATAAATTAATGAAACCAGTCTGCAGCTTTACAGAGGAAGAAACCAACTTGTGAAAGGCTCGGTCAACCTGTGTTGTTGCATTTCTTAGAAAATTTCCAAAGATATATTAGAAGCTAGCTCCTAAGAAACAAACGCGTAATACACGATCAAATCCTGACCCAAACAACCCACCTGTCATTGAAAATCCAAATGTAATTCCCAAAATCATCAGAAAACAAAAACAAAAAGATTGCCAAACCCCTGTTAGTCCTGAAACAGTTCAGCCAATTGTTGTACCAACCCCTGTCAAAGTTTTATTCCGGTCAACCTCGAGTTCCCCTGGCTCATCACCCCCTTATCCAAGTAGCTCCGCCACACCTCTATCCCATATCTCTACCACCTCTACTACTCCTTCTTCCCCTGTTATTCCTGTAATCCCCGTCGCCTTAGGTGTTCCGCTCATCCCCGTCATCATGGCTAGATATGCACCATTACAATTACCCGCTAATCCCGGGGCTATGCCTCAGGACTACTAATCGAAAATCACTTATTTCGATGGCACAACCTCCTGCACCGCCCTACAACATACAAAGAAAATGCATGATTATTTCGAGAGTTATGAGATAGATGATGAGAGTGTAAGAATGAGGATCTTTGTTCGAATTTTGACTGGTGATGTCAGAACGTGGTTTAGGGCACTTCCACCTAATTCTATACTAAACCGGGAAGCCTTATACCAGACATTCATTAACAGATGGGAGAAAAATAAGGACCCCCTGCACATACTATCCGAGTATGATACTATCAAGAGAGGACCTGGGGAAGCTGTTCTGGATTACTGCACCAGATTTAACAATGTTTACAATGCAATACCATCAAATTTAAGACCTCAACCCGACCTCGCATTATAAAAATTCCCAGATGGTTTTAATGCCGAGATGGCGTATCAATTAAGGGAAAGAGCCCCTCAAAGCCTCGTAGAAATGCAAGACGCTGCAGTGAGCGTGGAAGCAAATCTAATCGCTAAAAGAAATAGAACCAGAACTGAGAGAAGAACCACTTTCAAAGAAGAACCCTCCTCTTTCGAGAAGAAGCTAGATGCGGTTGTTAGTACCATGAACAGGCTGGGAGACAGATTAGACAATGTTGAGAGGAAAAATTCATGGGAAGGTCAACAGCCCAATACCACAAGGAACCCAAACTTCAGAAAGACCCAAAACTTGAACGTAGGTAGGGCCAGTCAGGATCACGACATTAGACCTCCTTTTCAAGAAAAATATGCTGAGGCATCTACATCCGCTGAGTCCACAGACGGGACCCTAATGAACCTTGTTGATTCAGAAAGCGAACAGCAAACCTTCGTCACGGAAGAAAACCGACCATACCTTGATACAGAACAATTCCACACACAATCGGGTGAGTCCTCTGACATTAAACAAGGATATGGCACTGCTATATACGAGGTACATAAGCAATACAAACTAAGAACGCGGACTATCGATGTCATTCCACCTAGCAAAACAAACGATAGCAAATAGCACAACAAAGCTAAAGGGAAGAGCACTAACGGTCAACCAGCTGACAGCCATGTCCCAAATCCTCATCAGGTTATTATGGAAGATGTAACAGATACACATGGTTCTATTGAGTAGCCTCTGCCCACCTCCCCTACGGAAAAAGATCTGAAGAGCATTCCTGAATATCTTCCCAGAACAGAGATACCACAGATGGTCATACACCGTGATACTGACGCTCCAAAAGAAAATATAGAGAGTATGCCTGAAAAAGAAAAGTTCACCACTGCCAATGCCCAAAACCCAGTGGAAAAACCGTTCAGTTTAGAAATAGAAATTGGAAAACTCAAGTCCGTATGTCAGCCTGCACATACATGATAAGATACTGCACAATGCTATGTTTGACTCAGGCACCTCACATAACCTCATGCCCAAAGCTGTAATGGAAAGTTTGAACCTCAATGTCACCAGACCCTACAAATATCTGTATTCGTTTGATTCAAGTCAGGTCAAATATCTAGGCCTAATCAAAGACCTTTGTGTCTCGCTAGTCTGATTCCCCAACAAGACAATCTTAATGGACGTAGTAGTTGCTGACATTCCCACAAAATATGGTATGCTTCTATCCAGGTCGTGGGGAGAAAAATTGCAAGGATCCCTTCAACTTGACCTCTCTTACGCCACCATATCTTTCTTTCGGCAACCGAAGAGACTTTATAGGGAAACATTAATGAAGTATGTGGTAAGTAGTGAGGAGAAACCCAAAATTTTCCAATTTACTCAATCCATTCTGATATGGATTATTTCATTTTGTTTAATGATGACACAAGCCCTCCAACTCATGACAAGACGTCATCTCTGGAGCAAGGAACCAATGTCAACGAGAGATCAGTTGCCAATACCCATGAAATTGTCCCAATAGCCAAGGCAACCAACGCAGGGCAAGAAGAAAATCCCGAAACAGAAATCACCAGCTCATCCGCTCCACATACCACTCGAATTCCCAATGCACACCTCGGAAGAGAACCCACATGGTATTTAGAGTTTGATGGTGCAATTAACAAGTTAGGAGCAGGGGCTGGAGTGTGGATTTACAATACTCATGAGAATCGCGCACAAGGCCATGCCTATAGACTCAATTTTAGATGTACAAACAATATGGCGGAGTATGAAGCTCTTCTCTTAGGTCTCAAGTTGCTCAAAACCCTGGGAGCTACCACCATTTCCATCCTAGGTGATTCAGATATGATCATACAACAGATAAAGGGGAACTTTGTCGCTAATGATAGTAGAATGAGAGCTTATAGAGCCGCTGCCAATGAATTGCTTAGCACCTTCAGTGATTTTAAGCTGGCCAAAATTGCACGAGATCACAATATTCATGCCCATAGCCTAGCCACCTTCGCTAGCACATGTAGGCTTCCCTTTGGACCAAGTCACCACTTCACTGCTGAAATAAAACACAGACCTTCAGTCCCTAACAATGTCAAGAATTGGCAGGTATTCCAAGATGATGCCTAGATTAACAATTTTTTGACTCTAAAGGACGAATTCTATAACACAAACATTGACATGGATGCGATAGCCGAATCACAACATTTAGCAGAAGAAAACCTCCTGACCCTAACAGCTACCACAACTAAACAAATACTAAGCCCAACTATTTTTGACACTACAAACATAGGGCAACTAAAACAACTTTGTTCACATAAGGCAGCCGAAGTAAAAGACGAGTTTATTGACCTAAAAGGAAATGTTCTGCCTGCCGGCCTTACTCCATTGGAAGACATGTTTGATGACAACGATGTGGCCAAAAAAACCAAAGATGGAACCTTTGAATGCCGCCATAGAAGAACACAACATAGGAACAGTAGAACATCCCAGAATGATTAAACTATCCAAAAATATGCCTCCTGACCAAAAACCGAAATATGTGGATCTGTTCAAAGAATTTCAAGATGTATTTTCCTGGAGTTATGAGGACTTAAAGTCCTATGACACTTCAGTAATCCAGCATACCATTCCCCTAAAACCAAATCAGAAACCGTTCAAACAAAAACTCAGAAGAATCAACCCCATGCTTCTTCCTTTGATTGAAAAAGAAATAAAAATAATGTTTGAAGCATGTATCATTGCGCCCATCAGATTCTCTGAATGGGTGTCTAACTTAGTTCCCACCAGAAAGAAAACAAGAGACATAAGACTGTGTGTAGATTTGAGAAATTTAAACCAGGTCTCTCTAAACGACCACTACCGTTACCCAAAATGGATCATATCTTGCAAAGAGTAATGGGTTCCTCTAGGATCTCTCTACTAGATGCATTCTCAGGATTTAATCAAATCCTTGTTCACTGAGATGATTAGGACAAAACAGCTTTTACCACACCCTGGGAAATGTTCAAGTACGTTAAAATGCATTTTGGGCTGAAAAATGTCGGCGCTACCTTTCAAAGAGCAATGGATATTGCGTTTTCCAGGGAGATACACAATTTCCTTGTAGTTTACCTCGATGACCTGACCCCATTCTCCAAATCCGATCAAGAGCACCTTAAGCACTTAAGGCAAATTTTCATCACATGTAAGAAATATGGCATTTCCTTGAACCCTAAGAAGTCTCTGTTTTCCCTGGAGGAAGGCAAGCTTTTAGGGCATATAATATCAAAAGATGGGATCAGAATTGACCCAGAAAGAATTCAAGCTATCCTCCAAATCCCTTACCCAAGAAACACAAAAGAATTGCAAGCATTCCTCGGAAAGATCAGCTTCCTGAGGAGATTCATCCCAAATTTAGCCGAGCTAGTAAGGCTATTGAGTAGTATGCTAAAAAAGGACGCCAAGGTAAGATGGTCTCTTGAGGCCAAGCAAGCTTTCGAGAGCATAAAAACTGCCCTGACTTAAACACCTGTCCTCACCAGTCCTCAATTTGACAGAGATTTTATCATTTTTTCCTTCGCATCTGAACACACTATAGCTGCGGTCCTTCTGCAAAAAGATGATCAGGGCAACGAGAAGCCAATTGCCTTCTTCAGCCGAGCTTTGAGAGATGCACCCCTAAAATTTCAGATTATGGAGAAGCAAGCCTACGCCCTAGTCAAGGCCATCAAAGACTTCAGAATTTACATCCTGTACTCCCATGTGATCGCATATGTCCCTAATGCTGTTGTAAAGGATATACTAACTCAAGAGGGACTGGAAGGCAGAAGAGGCAAATGGATTGCTAGCATCCTTGAATACGACATTGAGATAAAGCCCACCAAGCTCATAAAAGGACAAGGGCTAGCCAAGCTAATGTATGAAACAAACTTCCAAGTGTTATACATTAATCAACTAGACGATGAATCGGAGCTGGCGACTCCATAGATCAGTGATACCTTTATACAGTCCCCTTGGTATGTTGATATTTGCTTTGTATTTTTAAACTTGTGCGCTACCCAAGATTGTCCAGAACCAAGAAAAGATTTTTGAGGATGAAATCATCAAATTTCTGTGTCATAGATGGTGCTTTGTTTTGAAAAAATTATGAAGGTATTTTGCTTAAATGTTTAACTATAAATGAAACTAATAGCATCATGAAAGAATTTCATGCATGTGACTGCAGAGGACACTTATATTGGAAATCCACGGCGGACAAGATCTTACGAGCTGGTTATTACTGGCCTTCTTTATTTGCATATGTGAAGAAGTTTACCACCTCATGCCACAAATGCCAAATCTTTGAAGGAAAGAGAAAGCTATTGCCCTTGCCCCTAAAGCCCATTTCAACCGAGAAACCTTTTCAACAATGGGTTCTTGACTTCATTGGATAAATCCATCCCTCTTCGTCAGGCCAACACAAATGGTTTCTAACAGCCACCGATTATTTCACCAAATGGATTGAAGCCATCCCGTGTAGACAAGCCAGTGACTCCACCATTATCCAATTCCTTGAGAGCAACATCCTTTCTAGATTTGGCTGCCCGGAGAAAATCATTACCGACAACGCTGCTGCTTTCAAATCTAAAAAAATCATTAACTTTTGCCACAAATACCACATTACCTTAGGTCACTCCACAGTTTATTACCCGCAAGGTAATGTCTTGGTCGAGTCTTCCAACAAGAGCCTCATCAATATCATAAAGAAGATGCTAGAAGAAAACAAAAAGAACTAGCACAAAAAGCTGACCAATGCCCTATGGGCAGACCAACTATCCACCAAAAAATCCATCGGGATGAGCCCCTATGAACTTGTATATGGCATGGAAGCCAAGTTTCCTTCATCCCTGGGCATACCCAGTATCAAAATATTGCAAGAAATTCAAGCTGAACCAAATGACATGCAAAGAAGAGTTAATCAGACCATTCACTTTCAGCAAACCAGAGAACAAGTTTTCAACAGAGCTCAGGGCCTATAGGAAAAACTCAAGAAAATGTTTGATAAGAAGACTAAAGCAGAGGATTTCTGGGTGGGCAGCAAAGTTCTAAGATGGGATGCACGAAGAGAAGATAAGGGCAAACACACAAAATTCGATTTTTTGTGGAAAGGTCCATACATTATCAGCGTTGTGCAAGGCAATAACACCTACTTTCTCAAATCTCTTGATGACAGCACAGCTAAAGAAGGCCCTGTCAATGGCCGGATGTTGAAACACTACAAAGATCCTCCTGCCTGAAAAAGGCAGATGGTGGTTGGTTTGTACATAGTTGTGTATATCATTTTTTGTCTTTTTTTAGAGTTTATAATACTAAAGCACGCAAAAGAAAGCAGGCGGCGCTTTACAGAAGATAGCTAACTAAAGACCAAGGCGTTCTGACCTGCTGTTCTTGACTTCTCACAAGGAGAAGCCATCCCCAAGTGGAGCCACTGTTAGCTTCCTGCTGCAGCAAGTTATTCATATTTCATGATTGACATTTTAGAGGCCAAATATGTCGTACTTTACATGCTGCAATGCTCCATATTTCCTTAACAGTCTCCAAACGAAGAAGGCTACTTCAAGTTCATTCAATTGCCTTCCAAATTTTGTAAAGTTATCCCGATATCGCCAATTTTTCAGTTAAAGGGAGGTCCAAACAGCTTAATCTTGGTCTCCCTAGGTTTAAATTTCCTGTTTTAGAATGTAGAGAATGTAAATCTGTCCAAACAGCCTAATCTTGGCAGATTCTTAGATAGGTAGAGAAGCAGAGGAGCCCAATAGCTTAATCTGGGCCCTTGGAAGAAATAAGGGTAGTATGTAGATAGGAAAGCATCAAAAGAAAAATGAATCATGGGTTTACAAGTCTAAGTGCACCCAAATCAAAAGAAGAAAAAATGCTAGGTAAGTAGGCTGGGTAGGTAGTTCTGAGGTTGCTGAATCCTAATTGTTGATCAGTTCCAGACTTTCAGGTGTCATCTCATTCAGGACACAATCAACAAGAAATTCTATGCGAGAATCTCAAAAGAGGTATAACTAACTCCCCTTCTCTACTTTCCCCAATCATTAATTAACTTCCCCAAAAGAGGTCAAGATCTACTTGACACCTCTTAAATTCCATCATTTTCATAACACCAGCTTGAGTAAAGATCTGCTTTACTCAAAGTTGTTCCATACTTTCTCTAAAGCATGGTTCTACCCCCCTTATAATAGCCTAAGCTCTCCTGAACTTAGCGCTTTCTTACCACCTCCATATTAACCACTAACATTATTATTTAGCTCCCTATATTTTCCGATCCCCCTACTAATATTATGCAAATCATCCCCTATATACATATCCCTCCCCCTGGTTGAAAAATAACCATAAGTACCCCCCGGGAATTGCTCAGTTTACCAGAAACTAAGCAAGAACCGTTAACCTCCAATCCATCTCCCAGATACAATGGACTCCTTCCAGAGTATAAAATCCCTCTGAGGTAATCAGACCCCTTCCAAAACCTCAAAATGCCCTTCGCACCCACCTACTTGCTCTTTCCACCCAAAACTTACACTCTGCAGAACCTTAAAGCCAGATCGCATCGCGAGATCGCACTTTCCTCTCCATGCAAGTTATGACCCATCCGTCAGCACCCGACGCGATATCGCGATATCAGTGGTCGCAAGCGCCAAATGCCCAACTCAAGCACCCTCTGTTCCCCGCCGATGTGATATTGCGATCGCATCGGAGCTAGTTCATTGCATTACCTCCAGTATCAGCACCTCGCCATGTCATTCTGTACAAGGGACCCACCACAGCTGATGTCATCCGCCGTACAGCCGACGTCATGCTGACGTCAACAACCAGAAAGCCGAAACTTCGCGCAGGAAGAAAAATCACACTTCGGAGCTCCAGAACAAGAAACAAAGACAGTTTTCGATGCGCGATTAGCGCGGAGTGCTAATCGCGCATCGCTACGGGAAATAGGCCGTTTCGAGGAATCTTCGAGAATCTTTTGATTTCTTAGCCCCTTGTACACCTAAAAAGCCCGAAAATCGCTCGATTGTGCCAAAATGATCCGGTTCAAAGACAGCAGCAGATCAATGATAGAGTTTAAAGTATATCAGATCAAATCATCAGGCATCAAGCGTGTCAAAGAGTATCAGTCGACGGCGGAAGCCATCAATGTAGCGACAAAGAGTATCAGTGAAAATCTTGAGCAGCGGCCCGTAGCAGGAGAACATTTAATACCTTCCAGCAAATTCATAGAAAGAGGGCGAAGCCACTTGAAGCCCTCAAATCATAATTATTGCACATTTAATTCACACCAGAGCAGAACTGCAGTTCCCAAAGCACAATCATTCCAGCAGCACCACATCTAGCCCCCAAGGGTGACATTGTCACCTTTCCTTATTCAGCAGCCCCTAGCGCAGCCAAAAAGATTTACTTGCATTTAATTCCAACAACACTTATATTTTTGAAGAGTCTTCTAGCAGACCTGTTTAGGTCAGTTGTAATGATGTCTTTCTGATATTTTACTTATAAATACCACCCTGAACAATGTTGTGAGGGGTTGGTTGGTTGGTAGTGGCAGTTGGTCAGTCTCCTTTCCAACATTTTCTCCGAGCAAAGACTCGCACTGTAACTGTCATAATTTCCATAATCAAAGATTGCTGAAAGCATGGATTGCAGAACTAATTGATGTTTTCTCTTGGCCAAGGAATGATTACGGAATTCCTATGCTTCTACATGATCCAATAAGTGTTTCTCTCCTCTGTTTACTTTTATGTTTTTTACCACCATTCCGCCTTCTAAATTGTAGGGAAAAATAATAGCTTAAGATTTTTTTCATTACACCTTAAGTTCAATTTCTGCATTTCTCGATGTTTTCTTCAGAAAAAGTTATGAGCATGTATACTTAAATGATCTTGTTTACGTTGTTTCTATCACATATGAGTGCATGTTTAGGAATTCTTAATTGCTCCTAGATCCCATTCATCTATTTCTCCTCTCTTTTCAGCATGATGAAATGATTCTCCTTTTCCTTTCATCCCTGATTTTCCTACCATACTTTCAGCTGATTGATAATTGTATCCTGTGTGGCTATCCCGCTCCGTATCCCCTTGTGACCAAGAAAACGCAAAAAAGCCTCAATCCGTGACTCCATTCCCAATGGTTCGAAACTTATCACAGCTTACCTTGCCTCTTTGTTCGAGAATCATACCTTCCATCCAATCACAAACAACACTCCCTTGAAACCAGAAAGCTAGCCTAAAATCATCAACAAAAGTTGAAACATAAAGAGAGAGCCCTCTCTGATTGCAGGTGGGCTAGAACCTGCAATCCAAAGATTGGTTTGTGGTTACCTCGTCTGTATCCCTATTAGGAGCCTAGGGACAACCTGAGTGATAACAGGTTGAGTTATTGGTCTTGGGAGCCCTAGTTTAAAAAACATTCTAGAAGCCCAACTACAGATGTGGGTTGAGTTACTAGTTCTGGAATCCCTGGATGGAGAAAACATTGCGGAGCCTTGGAAAAATTGGGTAGGGAGAAATTTGATGATGGTTGGTGATGTCTGGCCATGAGATGGAATCATTGGTTGAGGGTTGAGGTGTTTTGGCCTCTGGAAGCCCTGGTTTAGTTCTGATGGATTTGTTCTATTAGATCCAGGTGATTTGTTCTGCTTGGAATATGGCACATAGGTGATTGGCTAAAGAGAGATTTGGTTCATTAAATCTATGGTTAGGTGGAATGTGGAAGTCTTGAACGTAGTTCGTATTGCATTCATCAATAACGCATCTCTTTCTCCTTGGAATTTTATGGGTAAATATACTTGCTTATGTGGCTGTTATATCATTGATATATATGTTTGTTATATCTTGGTTATGAATGAGTTTTATGAGAGTGAAAATATATGGCTTATTAGATGGTAATGAAGTTATTGTGATGAGGAATCGATGCTTCTTAGTGATTCCCAGATAAGTATGAGACCCCTGTGCTCAAATCTGTTGTTTAAACTTATAGAATTCATATTTGTGACATGTTTGACGAAATTCCTCTCATGGATAGTAGGGTTCCAGTCAAGTCCTTTTTCAAGTATTTTCATGCATGTCATTATTTCAATGTTATTCTTCATTTGGGTAAGTTACATGGAGTTCTAGGCAATGGTTTGAGTCCTCTCCTTGAAAAAGTGGCACAAAATCTAGAGTCATTGGCACTGAACTACCTCAAAAATTCCTTAGTTGCACGCTTGCCTTGTTGTGGGAGCGAGTGGAGAGTCCTAGTCCTAGGCATGCCCATGTCAAGGGAGTGACTGAGACTTTAATGCAAAAAGATGTCAGTTTGTATCAGGGACTGGTCGCCTGGAAGAGATGGATGGCCACTTGGGGTAATGTTGTGGGTTTAAAAGCCCTGGTTCTCGTGTTCCATCGGTCCCAGTTCCTTAATTAATACATAGGGAGTTTAGTCATATCATAGTAACTTTTCATCACATGTTTACCCCAGTTGGCCAGTTACTTGGGTAGATGTGGGGGGAGGATGTTATAGAGTTGTATCAGAGCATGGTTCCATTCCCCTTGGGTGATGTCTGATTTTCATTGTACTTGGATGAATGTGGTTGTCCTACATGCATGTTGGTTGTATAATTTCTTGTTATGTATGCATCATAGTTGTCATTATTATAGCTTTGTTTCCATGTAGGAGTTGATGATGTTGTTGTTGGGATGTGTTAGTCATGAATACATGTCAGTTGTATGTGCATTTGTTATGCATGTCAATGTCTATATGTTGTTATGCATGCATTGTCATGGCTATAGTTATGCATGTATAGTAGGATAGACATGCATCATGAGGTCATTATATGCAATTAAGTCATCATGATTATATTAGTACGTTATGATGCTAATGTGTGGGTTGAGATAGAGTAGGAGATGCAAATCATGAAAGTGAGGTTTCATCACTAGACTTCAGGGTAAGAGAAAATATTCATATAAGTTTGTATATTTGGCATGCAGGTATGTGATTAATGCTTGTTATAAGCATTAGGGTTTACTTATATGCTTGTCATTCTATTATTGTGGTTACATGTATGATAAATACTAGTTGACTAGTGTAGTCATATGCCCATGTGTGAGATAGTCATGAAGAATAGTATCTTGTGGTTTTATGCATTGTTGTTGTTGTTATATGATAGTTATCTTGATGAATATGTTATATGTTGTTGATAAGTGTGCTATATGTTAACTTGTTGATTGTTATATGATAGTTAACTTGATAATTAGGGTTATTGCATTAAGATCTTGATGTTATATGTATCATGCTAAATGGGATTGGCCTATGCAGATGGTTATGGTTACGATATTCAAATATGAGCTGACCTAACTATGATTGTGTTTTGTACTAATCTAGACTCGCTATACATATGTGGTTTTTATATATGAATGTACATTGTTTATGACTTTATGATGTGAAAATGTTAGTTAGATATTTTTATGTATATCATGATCTTCTTTATGTTTCAGTTGATATGTTGTGAAGTTATATGATCCACGTGGATATCCACTTTCCTATTCCACTTGGAACCCCGCCATTGTTTCTTTTCAGTTTCCTTAATTGTTGCACAATTTACTATTTTTGGTAGCTTTTTGGGTCCTAAACTTCCGGAGTTGTTTTAAGGGACTAAAAGATGTTTTTAGGGAACATTAAAACACTAGAAAAGTCTTAATTGAGATAATTAATTTCTTTTCAACCTCCTCCCCGCGATCTTCAAAATGAGGTATTATGATAACCAAATAGAGATCGTATGGCAAAGTTATGGCCTTGGGAAGTTGATGTCCCAATTTACCCAAATGGGGCCCACAGTTTTGGTGCTTCATCTCCTATGGTTAGGTTTTTAGATGTTTAGGGTTTTCCACTATTTCTCAATAATAAATAGGCATGTGAGCCTCATTGTAACACAGTTCAGAGGCATGTAGCTGCCACATCTCTTCTTAGAGATAAGCTACCATCATATGAGCTAGTTCATTTTTATTGATGTATATAAGAATATTTTAGTTCTTTGATATTAATGAAACAAAGTTTTATTTCTGCTAGATCTATGTCTATATCGGTATTTATGTATTTTTTTGCATTCTTGTATAAGTATGGATCAGTGGTATCAGAGCAGTTGTTATGAAACCAGATCACAAAAAGATAGAAAAGATAGATCAATGCCTTAGAAATAAGCCTCTTCGAGGGGAAAACCTCCTTTACATTAAACAAATGAAAAATTCTTGGATGATACATATGACAAGACCTCATTTCTATATATAGGAGTCTAAGGGGTCATAATATAATCAGAGCTGATAGAACAATAATAATGTAAGGGCACAATAATAATAGTAGTGGGCTTATATGGGGCATAATAATAAAAATATGGGTACTACATGGGCACAATAATATAATAATAGGTTTATACTAATAACAATAAGGGGTTCCACTAGTAGTATAGGGACCTAACATGCCTTTCTCCTTTAAAAAGTGTTGTCCTCAACAATTGAGTAGTTCTTGATGTTTCTGTATAAAATTCTTGTCCTCCCATGTGGAATCTTCAATGGGTAAGTTCTTCCACTTGATGAGATACTCTGAAATTGATCGATTTCGTAGCTATCGACTTCTCTGTTCTGGGACTGCTTCAGGTTCCAATATGATTTTTCCTTCCTTATCAAGTTCTGGCAATATTTTTTGAACTGGGATCTTCTGCAACTTTTGAATGGGTTGCCACACTTCTTCGTCATTCTTCCATTCATCCCTTGTTTCGTTTATCCAATCTGGTTGGATAATAAAAATCGCACAAAACAATGATTCCACCTCCTCATCCTTTCTTGAGAGTGAATTTACAACAACATTTTTCTTCCTTTTTTTGTAGATGATTTCAAAGTCACAACCCATCATATTTGTGACCCATTTTTTCTATTCTTCTGAAGATAATATTTGTTTTAAAGTATTTAAGACTATCATGATCCGTGTTTACCTTGAAGTGTCTTCCCATTAGCTAAGGTTTCCATTTCTTAAGTGCATGTAGTATTTCTAACATTTCCTTCTCATAAAAAGCTTGCTTGATATGTAGCCATAACAATACCCAATCGCCTACATCAAAACTTCTTTCACTATGATGTTGATTTGCTTGTTGATTCATTCAATTCTGCACCAATGTGGTGTTATCCTGTAAACGTTGGAGAACTTGTTGTTGGTGCTAGATGTGATCTTTCACTGCTTGAATCTTTTTCTTCTCGATATTTCCTTCTATCTTGAGAGTCTGAGGAGTGGTAATTTCTTCCAATGCATTACAAGATATGGTTGGATTCATTTCTTAATGTCCGATGCGATCTTTCACTTCTTGAACATTTTTCTTCTTGATATGTCCTTCTATCTTGATAGTTTGAGGATTGGTAATTCCAGTCAATGCATTACAAGATATGGTCAGATTCATTTCTTCTTTCTCGATGTGATCTTTCACTTCTTGAACCTTTTTCTTCTCGATATGTCCTTCTATATTAAGAGTTTGAGGAGTGGTAATTATTTCCAATGCTTTACAAGATATGTTCATATTCATTTCTTCTTTCTTTGGGGTTAGTTCCTAGTGTATATCCTATTATTTTGATGTTTCTTGATATTTTCCTTCCTCCTCTTCATAATCTATGTAAAATAATTTCTTCTCAGCACACTTATGACCTTTAATGTATTTGTTATCACAATTTTAACAAATCCCTTTTGCTATTTTTTCTTCCAATTGTCGTGGTGTCAACATTGTAGGTTGTGGAAGGTTAGGAGAAACAACAATTCCATCTTTATAGTTGTGAGGGGAGACTTCCTTGTTTCCATTTTTCTTTCCGCTTTTCTTTCCAACCTGAATTCCTTCTTCAATGAATCAGGTTCCCAAAGATGAACCTCATGTTGAATGTTATCCTTTAAAGTTCCTCTGGAGACATCAGTCCTCTACTTCTTTGGAATATCATTTTCCCTTATATTCAATTTTTGAAAGTCCTTAAGGTGCTCTGCCATTGAACACTTTTTTTTTAGATTTATCAATTAGATAAAGAAGGTGTCTCTCTTTATATCCTCATAATGTGCTATCATTTCCTCCATGAAAATTGACCACGTAACAAGTGGTTTACGAGAACAAAGTCCTTTATACTATAAAAATTGATCTAGTTCTAAATATGAAGATGAAATACGTACCTTTTGTAATAGTTGCATCTCATGTAGATCAAAATATTATTCCATCTATATTATCCAATTTACCATATCCTTGCCATCAAACTTCCTCATATCGCCTTTTCTTGATTTTAGGAGCTCAATCTTGAAAATACTGTAACTCTGTAATTTCATATCTCTAAGTTCTTAAATTGCGTCCTGCATTAGCCCTCTGAGTCCTCTTTCTAACCCCGCAAGTCTAATCAGGATTGGATTCTGGAAGGAAGAGTTATGTCAAATCTCGCACGATGACCTAATTATAGACTAGTTCAGTAGAGAAAACTTATACGATGTGCCATGCGTGACTATTTCAAATTTAGGTTCTAAATCTATTACCCAAAAACTACAATCTATCTTGCTTCTTTCACTTACGAAATTTGAATCAAATGCTCTGAGAGAGAGTTATCATGATTTTACCAAGGTCACCTATTTGGGATGTAATTCCGGAGCCTACAGAAACCTTAGATGTCTTGGATTGTATCTCCTAAAATATAGCAAAAAAAGCTCTGAAATTTGGGCCTGAGCTTCACCAAGATTTCGGCTCAAATGGGTTTTTTCTTAGCTTCTCAGCTTCTGCAGAAAAATAGTTATAGAAAAAATTCCATGATGACTTGTTTGAGATGAAATTCTGGAGCTCACACAAACCATAAATTCCTGAGATCATATCTCTGAAAATATAGCGAGAAAATATCTGAAACTCAGACCCATGGTTCAGACCAATTTCTTATCAAATGGGTTTTTCTTTTAGCTTTTGAAACTTCGTAGCGAAAAATTTATAGCGAAAATTCAAAGATGACCTGCTGGAGCAGCAAAACCCTAGAATCCAAATCTCTGATACCAAATTTTATGAAACCAGCTCACAAAAAGATAAAAAATATAGATCAATGCCTTATAAATAAGCATATTCAAGGGTGCAACCTCCTTTACATTACACAAATGAACAATTCTTAGATGATACAAATGACAAGGCCTCCTTTCTATATATAGGAGTCTAAGAGGTCATAATATAAGTAGAGATGGCATAACAATAATATTGTAAGGGCACAATAATAACAATAGTGGGCTTCTATGGGGTACAATAATAATAATAAGAGGGTTGTACTAATAACAAGAAGGGGTTACACTAGTAGTATATGGACCTAACACTGGTCTTCTCTTTCTCTACTTTTATTTGCATGTCCCCAACGAGGTCAAGGTGTAAGGAGTTAGGGCTCGATCTCATTCAACCTTTGCAAGACTAGCCTCACAAATCCCAGCGACCTCCCATGGTGGAAGAAAAGAAAGATGAGGGGGAAGGAGATCCTTTCAAAATAATGCTCGAGGAAACCCTCGAGCGACAAAGGAATGCGATAATGGATAACTTTGCCCATATCCTTCGACGACTACCCACATGGATCACATCTTCATCCAATAGCCACTCTAGAGGTGCCCCTCCTTTTGATGTATAAGTTAACTTAGATTTTCCCACACGTTAAGGAATGGTGGGAAACCTATTGTCAACAAAAGGACGAGAGGGAATCCTCACGGTTTTTAGTTGCACCTACTTAGAACTCTTTCTGAGACACCATCAAGGAACAATATTACCATGTCGGCAGCTATGAAGATAAATACATAAAGTGGACCAAGCTACGACAAGAAGGGACCAAGATGTGTTGAAGTTTACAAATGTTTTCCATACCCTTCGTACAAAGCTAGGTATCAAGAATTCTAACTGACATTTTGTGCTCACGTACCATGGATTTCTACCCAAGTACATCGAAGATGAGATGGGGTTCCTAGACATCTCCTAGATTGGCACAACATACTCATACACTGTCAAGATTGAGAAAAATTAAAAAAAAAGAGGAGAGACTTTGGATCTATGAAACTAAAGCAAGGAAAAGGTGCCCACAAACCATAGAGTAAAGAAAAAAGCTAGGGCAGGACGCCCCAAGACAACGTGCCAAACTCGTAGGAAAATAAAAAGAAGGACATGCGAAAACAGTGTCAGTTTGATAAGAGCTCCACTCACAACACAAATGAGTGGCAAGATAGCCAGTCACTGGTGGTCGAGATGAAGGCTTCCGAATTAGACACTTGTTCTGAATTTGAATCAGAACCTGACAAGGGGAATGAAAAAGGGAAGTAGATCATTGACATGGAGCCTAGTGCCACCGTGGCCATCACTAAGATCCAAAATAATGAGCCTAAACATCCAAAGGTGGGGGAACGCCTCTTCCACTCATAAATGTGGGTGAATGGTTCTCTGCTATAGTTAATTGTTGACAACGAGAGACAAAAGAACCTCATTTTAGGAGAGTTCATGAAGCAGTTGGGCCTACCGACTATAACACATCCGCAGTAGTACACCATCAGGTTGCTTCACCAAGGATGATATTTTTGTGTTAGCTAGCAATGTTGCCTTCCATATAGCATCAATCCATTCATGGATGAGGTATTTGTGTCATGCTTCTCCTCTTGAAGTTTGTGATGTATTATTAGGAAAGACATAATTGTGGAAGCGGCATTATTTATATGAGTCTAGACCTCGCTTTGTGATTATTACTTTGGGTGATAATTTCTACAGGATACCGGAGGTAGCTCCACCTACTGCCATCCCTTTTATCACTACAAAGCAATGTAGTAAGATAATTTCCAAGACAGAGCTCCTCTGCACAACAACAATTGATGGACAAGGTCATGGAGGAGTACAAGGTCATTTTCATCTCAGCTACAAGGGTCCCTCTGCAATATCAGGGAAAGCACTCCATCGATCTGACACCATGCGTGCTGCTACATAATGGACCAATCCATCAATGCTCTATTCTGAAGAACAATGAGATTAAGAGGCAGATTCAAGAGCTATTGAAAGGGAACATGAGGAAAATATCATCACCCTTTTCGAGCTCGATTATATTGGCACAAAAAAAGGATGGGAACTAGAGACTTTGTATTGACTATCGAGCGCTGAACAAGATCACTATCCTGAATAGATACCCAATCCCATGGATTGATGACCTTCTAGACTAACTCAAGGGGGATAACTATTCCAGCAACATTGAATTGAAGTCCATTTATCACCAAGTTCCTATCAAACCCTCCAAGGTGTGGAAGACTACCTTCAAATCCAAGGAGGACCTTTTCGAGTGGTTGGTCATGCATTTTGGGTTGAAGAATGCCCCCGCAACCTTCATGAGATTGATGGAAGACATTTTCTGACCCTTCACCAATGCATTTTTGGTGGTGTATTTATATGATATCTTGATCTTTAGCTAGAGTTGGAAATAGCACCTCCACCATATTCGACAGGTACTTCAAACCCCGCGACAACATGAGTTGTGTGCAAATTTAGAGAAATTTAATTTTTGCATGACCCAGGTTCAATACATGGCATACATCATTGATGAGCAGGGTGTGCATGTGAGCCAAGACAAGGTACAAGTCATTTGGAATTGGCCAGCCCCAACCACTCTCACAGAGCTCCACAAATTTCTAAGTCTTGCCAATTTCTATCGCAGGTTCGTGTTGGGGTTCTCTCATATCACTTGGCCTTTAAGTGAAGTCACCAAGGGCAGAGTGAAAGAAAATTTATTTTGGTCTAAATCCAAACAGAAGGTCTTTTCCGAGTTGAAGCATCACCTCTTATCTACACCATTTCTCACATTACCAAACTTGCAACAACCATTTGAGATTGAGACAGATGCTTCCTGCTATGTCATTGGTGCAGTTCTTACTCAGCAGTGACATCCAATGACATATCACAGTGAAACACTTTCAGACACAGTCGAAAAGTATCTGATCTATGACAAAGATATGTATTCCATTTTGCAAGCTCACCAATAATGGAAGCATTACTTTTTGGGGAAGGAAATAGTCATCCACACAGACCATTGACCTCTGCAATTCATTTAGACACAAGGGAAGTTGTAGAACAATCGCCATTAGAAATGGTCCACATACCTGAAATAGTTCCATTTTAACGTTAAGTACAAGAAGGGAAGCACCAAAAATGTTGCAAATTACCTTAGTCGACCACTAGTCATAGTGCAGACCACTATGCTTAACTCTTGTGGCGAGATTGTGGGGTGGCCGCATCTTTACAAGAGCGATATGGAATTCAGAGGCACATACTTGACACTCATGGAAGGTAAGAATGTTACAAATTTCCACCTCTAAGATGCATTGTTATTCCACTTAGGAAAAATTTGTTTTCCTTCAAGCAAGCATGCCAAGATGATTTGGTAGGCACACTATAGTTAGTTCACTAGACATCTCAGGGTAGATAAAATAGTGGCAGAGTTGTAGAAGTATTTTTATTGGCCAAACCTTCAATAGGATGTTGGGTAGTACATCGTCAGATCCTGCACTGCCTGCTCCATTGCCAAACCAATTGTCAAGAAGCAAGGCCTATATACTCCTTTGGCTACTCATAGGCGACCTTGGGAATCCATCTCCATGGATTACATGTGGGGCCTTCCTTCTACTAAGCATGGAAATGACTTTGTTTTCATGGTCGTCGACATATCCTCTAAGATGACCATTTTTGTAGTCTACAAGAAGATTATCACAGCAAAAGGCACTGCAAATCTCTTCTTTGAACGAGTCTAGGTCCATTTTGGGATCCCACAGTCCATTATCTCAGATCTGGATAGTATGATCCTAAGTACATTTTGGTCAAGTCTCTGGTCGATGTTGGATACCAAGCTCACTCAGTCCATGACTTTCCACCCCCAAAGTGATGGCCAAACAGAGGTCGTCAATAGGATGATCGTACACATTTTGCATGTGTAAAACTCAAAGCATCCACACACATGGGACAAAAGCCTCCCGTATGTACAACACAAGTACAACAAAACTCTCCATAGCTCAACTAGCCACATCCCCTTTCAGGTGAGGTTGGGAATTGAACCAATATGTCCCATTGATGTGGGCATACGATTAGCACCTACTCAGGAAGATTCAACTCATGTCTAGTCTGAAGATGATAGGGCTAACAACTTCATCAAGTGTATTCAGCACATCTGCCAGAAGGTCCATGACATATTAGACATAGCCAATGCTAAGTATAAGCAACTTCATGATTAGCATCAGGTGCCACATAAGTTCCAGGTGGACAGTTAAATTTGGTTACATTTGCAGAAGGAGCGCCTCACTGGGCCCCACCGCAAGCTTCACGCACTTTGATATGTGTCTTACAACATCACTAAGGTTGTAGGGGGCAATGATTTTGAGCTCATAATTCCACAATTCCTTGGCTTGCACCCAATTTTCAATGTGGACTCCTTTCAAATATACTTTTCACCATTACTGGACACATCAAACATTACAGAACAAATCACACGAACATAGTTAAATTGAGAACACATGGAACATGCCACAACTGATTGGATCATGGATACACAAATCAAGAACACTCGGCAGTAGAAGATATAACCATATTAGGTTGTCAAAGCGCGTAACCTCCTACACCAAGGTAAGTTTCGCGCCAAGGATCAAGTTCAACGGAAGTTTGTCCATCTAATGAAGGCACTCAATGTAATGGGGACCATTTCTTCCTGGGGGTGGATGATCTAGGTGGATATTGGTGGCCAATCTCCTATTCCACTTAGACCCACACGATTTTTTCTTTTCAGTTTGTTTAATTGTTGCACAACTTACTATTTTTGGTAAATTTTCAGGTCCTAAACTACCATAGGTATTTTGAGGGACTAAAAGACATGTTTTGAGAAAATGAAGAGACAAGAAAAGTCCCAAATTGTTTTCCTTCTTTTTTCTTAGCCTCCTCTTTGTGATCTTTGAAATGAGGTATTATGATAGTCAAACAGAGATGATATAGAAAAGTTACAACCTCGCGAATTTGATGTACCAATTTACCCAAACATGGCCCACAATTTTGGCGCTTCATCTCCTAGGGTTAGGTTTTTTGATGTTTAGGGTTTTACATTCTTTCTAAGAAATAAATAGGCCTTTGATCTATTGTAACACAATTCAGAGGCATCTAGCCACCACATCTCTTTTTAGAGATAATCTACCACCGCCCGAAATGGTTCATTCTTATTTTTGTATGTAAGCATATTTTAGTTCTTTGATATTAATTAAATGAAGATTTATTTCTGCTGCATCTCTATATATATGGGTATTGCTGTATTTTGTTGCTTCCCTACATAAGTCAGGATCATTATATCATGCTAATCTAGGTTGATTTTGCAGAGAAGATACCTTCCACTGATATATATTAAGCGATGAGTTTTATACTTGGTGTTTGAAAGTTTGATTATGTGATATATCGGTGCTTGAGTGTTTGGTGTCTATTATGCCATCTATCAATTGTTTGAGTGTTTTATTAATTACATGATATAAGTATGTGCCTGTAATATTGCATGAAGAAATGACGTCATTTTAGGATGGTTGTACTAATACATGTTTTGAGACCACTAATATGTACTTGAATTTAAGTAGGTAATATTTGTAGAATTATGTATTATGACTGATGAACGTGAATTGATTGTTGATTATGACTTAGTAAAGGTTGATTTGAAATTAGTATATATGTTATCTTGATCTTTGGAACATGTGATCAACATTTGTGAGCAATTGCATGGAAATATGCTTGGTATTAGTGTGACAAGGTGATAGTTGATGTGTTTATATAACTAACAATTGGGTGATGTGATAGTACATAGTAAGAATCTGTTGCAACAAGGTAAAAATGTAAAATAAAGGTATTGGGCAAGAATTCCTTTGAGTATGTTTGGATACCGTAATTCCAAACGAATGAATGCTTTGAATAGATAGAGTATTCTTAACCCTAATCTTGTCTGAAATTATGTGGATATGTGTGATACTCATGAATATGTACTTGACAAGTATAACAGTTGGATTCCATTTATAACTGGATTCGTTAACGAATTGGAGTTCCTTGAAAAACGTATATGTTTAGTTGCAAGGCAACATGCTTAGAACAACATGGTAAGGTAACTGGGATATTGTTATGGTTATTTATGCACTGATAGTTATGTTTTTATGGTATGATATAGGGGATTGAATGGGAAACGAGAATACCATGAAATATAGAAGAAGGCTTGGGTAGAGCTTTCCCTTGGAAGTATTGGGAAGCCATGGGGTTGATTCATGGTTTTTGTTCTTAGTTTTACACTTTTGGTCTTTTGTGATTTGTTGCGCTTGGTTGTTGCTTTGTTTACATTTATTGTATGGCCATAACACTTTCCTTGTGGTGTCATATTACTATTGGTTTTCACGTTTTTCCTCTTGTCGATTTCTTGTTATTGCCTTTTGTGTTTTGATGGTCTTGGGAATTGGTTGGGAAGGTGGAAATGAATGGAGCTTGGGAAGAGCTAGATGAAACCCATTAGGTAATGAGAGAATCATATGAAGCCCAGTGCAAGCGTAAATCAAAATTGAAGGCAAGAGTATGAAAACCAGTTGAGTTGGTTGGGTCCATTGAGATAAATGGATAGTGGCAGGATAGTCATGAGAAAGGTAACAAGAAAGGTAAAGTAAATGGTCTTGAGGTGTCATATGCCTTGGCTAAGTTGGGAATTGTTTTTCTCAATGTTTTGCATGTTGTGCATGAACTAAGGGAGTTATCTAAACCTTAACCTTATGATATCTAGTAATTTTGTTCTGATCATGATTATGCTAATGTTTATGTGTGTGTGTGTCTATATATATATGCATGTTGTTGTCTAGAAAGGTCATCAAGGATCATGATTGTTTTATACTAACATTTATATGTCCGTATATATATGATGTGTGTTGTTGTCTGACAGGGTTGTTATGAATCATTCTTGTGGAGGAATGATTTCTTCTACAGGTGAATGGCATGAAGAGGTTCTCGCTTTATGAGGAATCAAGTGGGAAGGGTAGCCCTAGCAAATATATGAGGACAATTTTATGTGAATATGAGTTGATATTATGTGATTATACTGTGTGTATGTTTTCGATAGGTAATTCTAAGAGATACATTAGCAGAATGAAAAAAACGTGATTCGTGACATGCTAGGATAAGCATGGATGACACAAAGACATTGGAAGCTAGGTTGTTTAGTAGGGATAGTGTGGTTTTGGATTTGAAGTGTTATTGTTGTGCATATTGTACATTCAGTGATTGTACTTATGGGGTTATGTGCCTCTTGTATATATCGTGTTGTGTGTATATTGCATATGCAATCATGGGCATAGATGGTGTTATGGACATGTTGGATATGTGGTGTTTTGTACATATTATACAACACAAATCATAGATATGTAGTGTTTTGTGCACATGCAGTGTTGTGTACATCTGGTATATGTAGTGCTATGTACATATGGAGTTGTTTGCATGTTGTACATGTAGTGCTATGTACATATGGTTTTGTGTGCAGGTGATGTTGTGTACATGTCGTGCCTATGGTGTTCTGTCCATATGGTGTCATGTACATGTCGTGCATGTGGTGTTGTGTACATGTGTTATTGTATACATGTTGTATAGGTGGTGTGATGTACATGTGCCACTATGTACACGTTGGACAGTTGGTGCCATGTACATGTGATGTTGTGAATACATTGTGTAGGTGGTGATGTGTGTAGGTGCTACTGTGTACATATTATACATATGGTTATAGTGTGCATGTGGTATTATTTTCATGTCACACATGCTGTGTTGTGGGCATGCGATACTATGTATGTGCATTGTGTAATTATGGTATCGTGATGTGTATTTTTCGTGTTGCACTATGTGTATTATGTTGTACACCATATGTAGGGGTATGTATTGTCTTGTGATGTATATCAAGTGTAGATGTATGTGTTGTGACGTATATCAAGTGTAGGTGTATGTATTGTGTGGTGTTGTACACTGTGCATGGGTGTATGTGTTGCGATATATACTGTGTGTATGCTTATGTGATTAAGGAGAAGCAAATGCATTGGATGTTTACCGGGTGTAGCAACCAATCCAGTTTGTGTACAGAAAGAACAAAAGTAGAAGTAAGGACTAATTAAAGGATAAGTATCCATATTTTATTTCAGTTTTATTATACATATGATCTATGATTTTGATTTATGATGGTTACATGTGATCTATGATCATGGTTTATGATGATTTCATGTGATTCATGATTTTAATTTATGATGGTTGAGTTTGAGATAATTGGATGTGATATGTTTATACATGATGATTTGATCAAACAACTAGTTTGACTTGTTGTGAAAGGAATTAAATAGGATTGCAATTATACCTTATTGAGAATCCATTGATGAGGTATTATTTGAATTTATTTCAATTCATTTTGAGTTTAATGGAAATTATGTGCTTAGTATAGGAATGCATGAACATGCTCGGTTAGGTGGTTGAAATTGATTACAAGAATAAGTAGTGTCAGTGAAAGGAATTGGAACATGCAGTAGTATGTTGGTAAAGAACTTCAGGAGAGGGGCCATTGTGGGACACTGGTACCGAATAGTTTCCATTGATTTCCATGAGCATGCTATGAATAAATATGGTTTTGAGGAGGGTATATCATTTGGTTTTTAGATATTCTTATGCGAGGAATCCTTTCCAAGGAAGGGGTCACCCAAGGGATTGTGCACTAGAGAAGGGGATGTCCACACAACTTAGAAGGTGTGTGACTGCATGGAAGGGGGTGACCAAATTTTCGAAGGGGCTGTGTAGCAGAGAAGGGAAGGTAGGGGATGGATTTGTTTTGGTCATTATCATTGCCAAATGGAATCATATGCACATTGTGAGTGTGCCATCGAATAATGAGAATGTAATTATTCACTGCGAGGATAAGTGGTGCAATATTGTAGCACGGGACATTGGATGCAGCTTTGGCTTTGGCAGTGGATTCTAGAATTCCTAGGAAGGAGGTGAATCTCGATATTACTTTAAGTGTGGAGGTGTGAGCCTATTGATTCCCTTATTGCATATGCGGGCATCGTATCCTTTTCTTTGGTGGTTCAACAAATGTGCTTATGTGTATATGTGTATATGTGTATATTATTGTAAATATTATATCAAGCTAGATTTATAAAGATCCATAAATAGTATGGTTATTTGTTGGTTGAGAAAATTTAGTTGTTATTGTAAATACTGTAATGAGTTGTTTTATAAAGCTCCAGTAAACAGTATGAATTTCATGTTTCTAGTAGGTGGTCATTGTAAATACTCCAACAAGTTGTGTTATAAAGCTCCATGGGAAGTATGTTTTTCTTTCAGCAGTGTTACGGGTTTATAGGTTTGATTGAATACTGATGATTGTGTTCCCCCAAGGGTGAGGGTTTTGTAACAACATTGGTCAGAATTCCATGTAAAAAGTATAAGACCAAGTTTATGGGACACGTATTCCAAGTTGAATAGTGGGAAAAGAATCCTAGTGGGTGTTCATTTAAGTTATTATAGCTAAAGGAAATTGTCAAAGGCAAAGGATTTGGAAAGGCATGAGACATTTATTTGGCATTTATTTATGAAAATAAAGGAAATTGGGATAAAAGGAAGGTGAAAGGTCACATCTTGCATGTGAGGAGGAAATTGAAGGAAAATAATGGAAATTGAAGAAATTAGAGGCACTATTGATAAAAAGGATTATGAAGATAAGTTGGTAGTTTCTTTGGACCAGTTCAGTTTTGGAGCTCTCTCTTTATTCTCTCTCTCTCTCTCTCTCACATACTTTTGGACACTTAGAGTTTTATTGGAGAACTGGCATACTTGGGATTTGGAGCAAGAAGGCAAAGGAAAAGAAAGAAAGCACAAGAGGACATCACGATCAACATTTAAAATGGATTTTTCTTGCAGGTACCAAGTTGCATGTATGAATTCCTTGCTAGTTTTGGCATGCATGGCATATGCATGTGGTTATTTGGTTATGATCTGTCATTGGCATGAAGGATTGCTTGCATTGACAGTGGTTTTTCCTCACGTAGCCATTTCCTAGATACCCATGGTGTTGTGGGTTTTACTTATGTTTTCTCATTGGTTTTATTGTGCCTTTGGCTATGGGTTGAATTATTAGCTCATAGAAGCCTTGTTTGGAGAAATTCTCTGGAAACCTTGTAACAAAATGGGTTGAGCTACTAGTGCTAGAAGCATTGGTTGAAAAAACGCTTTGAAAGCCCTTGGTGGGTTGAGTTACTAGTCCTGGAAGCCCTACTTAGACAAATTCTCTGGAATCACGGTGACATTTGTGGGTTGAACCACTAGTCATGGAAGTGCTAGTTGGAACAAATGCTCTGGAGCCCTAGACACCTTGGGTAGAGACCAATATGGTGATGGTTATTGATGTATGACCATGATGTGGAACCACTAGTTGAGGGTTGACCTAGTTTGGCGTCTAGAAGCCCTAGTTTAACTTTGATGGATTTGTTCTATGAGATCCCACATTCATGCTTGGAATATGGCACAGGGGTGTTTAGATGAACAGAGATTTAGTTCAGCCAGTATATGGTACGATGGAACATGGAAACCCTAAACCTAGCTGGCCTTTGCATTTGTTAGGTCCCTATACTACTAGTGTAACCCCTTATTGTTATTAGTGCAACCCCATTATTATATCATTGTGCCCATGTAGTCCCCATATTATTATTATTATGCCCCATAGAAGCCCACTATTGCTATTATTGTTCCCTTACATTATTATTTTTATGTTGACTCTGATTATATTATTACCCCTTAGACTCCTATATATAGAGAGGAAGTCTTTTCATTTGTATCATCTAAGAATTGTTCATTTGTGTAATGTAAAGGAGGTTTCCCCCTCGAAGAGGCTTATTTCTAAGGCGTTGATCTATCTTTTCTATCTTTTTGTGAGCTGGTTTCATAACATTTGGGATCAGAACTTTGGATTCTAGGGTTTTGCTGCTCCAAAACAGGTCAACATGGAATTTTCACGTTAACTTCTTTTCTGTGATGTTTCAGAATCTACAAAAAAATCTAGTTGAGAAGAAATCATGGGGAATCTTGCATTCAAATTTCAAATATTGTCTCACTATATTTTCGGATATATGATCTCCGGAAGTTAGGGTCTTTTCAAGCTCCAAAATTTCATCTAAAACAGGTCATTGTGGAAGTTTCACTATACCTTGTTCTCTATGAAGTTTCAAAAGCTAAAAAAAACCCATTTGAGAAGAAAGTAATTTGAACATCAGGTCTAAATTTTAGATCTTGGCTCGCTATATTTTTGGATATATGATCTGAGGAATTTTAGGTTTTCGTAGACTCTCGAATTACATCTTAAACAGGTGACCTTGGGAAAATCATCATAACGTTCTCTCTGAGAATCAGATTGAAATTTTGTAAGAAGTTGCAGAAATAGGATGAATTGTAGTTTTCGCTGTATCGGTTTCAGGTCATAAGGTTGAAACTGTGACACGTAGAACTTTGTACAAGTTCACTCCACTAAACAAGTCTATAATCTAGTCATTGTGGGAGATTTGACATAACTCTTCTTTGCAGAATTCAATATTGATAAGACTTGCAGGGTTAGAAAGATCACTTAGAGGCTACTGTAGCACGCAATTCCAGAACTTGGAGATCTAAAATTACATATTTACATTCATTTCAGGATCGAGCTCAAAAAATCAAGAAAAAATGAAATGAGGAAGTTTGATGGCAAGGATCCGGTAAATTGGATACTACATTTGGAGAAATATTTTGATCTACTTGGTGTACCACTATTATAAAAGGTATATATTGCATCTAATTATTTAGAACCGAATCAATTTTTATTGTATAAATGGCTTTGTTCTCGTAAACCACTTGTCATGTGGTCAATTTTCACGGAGGAAATGATAGCACATTATGAGGATACAAAGAGAAACACCCTCTTTAGCCAATTGATAAATCTCAAACAAAAGGGTTCAATGGCAGAGCACATTGAGGAATTCCAAAAATTGAATATAAGGGAAAATTATATTCCGGAAAAGCAGAGGATTGATGTCTCCATAGGGACTTTAAAAGATAACATTCAACATGAGGTTCGTCTTTGGGAACTTGATTCATTGGAGAAGGCATTCAAGTTGGAAAGAAAAGTGGAAAGCCAAATTATGGCAACAAGTAAGTCTACCCCTCACAACTAAAAATATGGAAGTGTTGTTTCTCCTAGCCTTCCATAACCTACAAGGGTTACACCACAAAAATTGGAAGAAAAAAGATAAAAAGGGCTTTGTTACAATTGTGATAAAAAATACATTAAAGGTCATAAGCGTGCTGAGAAGAAATTATTTTACATTTATTTCGGAGAGGAGGAAGAAAAGGATCAAGAAATGTCAAAAGAAGAGTATATACACCAGGAACCAACCCCAGAGAAAGAAGAAATGAATTTGACCACATCTTGTAAAGCATTGGAAATAATTACTACTCCTCAAACTCTTAAGATAGAAGGACATATCAAGAAGAAAAAGGCTGAATCAATGAAAGACCACGTCAATAAAGAAGAAATGAATTCGACCATATCTTGTAATGCAATGGCCGGAATTACCACTCCTCACACTATCAATATAGAAGGACATATCAAGAAGAAAATGTTCAAGAACTGAAATATCACATATAGTAGCAAGAAATTAATCTGACCATATCTTGTAATGCACTGGAAGAAATTACCACTCCTCAAACTCTCAATATAGAAGGACATATCAAGAAAAAAAAGATTCAAGCAGTGAAAGATCACATCAAGCATAAACAACAAGTTCTCCAACTTTTAAAGGTTAATGCCACTTTGGTGGAGAATCAAATGAAGCAACAGGCAGATCAACATCGCAATGAAAGAGATTTTGATGTAGGCGATTAGGTATTTTTATGGTTACATACATACAAACAAATGTCCCTTAAGAAAGCTATTTTGAGAAGGAAACGTTGGCAATACTACATGCACTTAAGAAATGGTGACATTACGTAATGGAGAGACACTTCAAGGTAAAGACGGATCATGATAGTACAATATGCTTTTTAGAACAAATATTATCCTCTGAAGAGCAACAAAAATCGGTCACAAAGATGTTGGGTTATGAGTTTGAAATCATCTACAAAAAAGGGAAGAAAAAGGTTGTGGCAGATGCACTCTCAAGAAAGAATGAGGATGTGGAAGCATTGTTGTGTGTCATTTCTATTACCCAACCAGATTGGATAAATGAAATAAGGTATGAATGGAAGAAGGACGAAGAAGTGCGGCCACTCATTCAAAAGTTGCAAAAGGTCCCAGTTCAAACAATATTTATAGAACTTGACGAGGAAGGAAAAATCATATTGGACCCTCGAGAAGTCACATAATCAAGAACCTGAAAGCTATGAAATTAATCAATTCCAGAGTATCTCATCAAGTGGAAGAACTAACCCATTTAAGATTGCGCATGGGAGGACAAGAATTTTATACAGAAGCATCAAGAACTACTCAAGTGTTGAGGACAACACTTTTTGAAGGAGAGGGGCATGTCAGGTCCCTATACTACTAGTGTAACCCCTTATTGTTATTAGTACAATCCCCTTATTATGTTGTTGTGCGCATGTAGTCCCCATATTGTTATTATTGTGCCCCATAGAAGCCCACTATTGTTATTATTATGCCCTTACATTATTATTGTTATGTCGGCTCTGATTATATTATGACCCCTTAGACTCCTATATATAGAAAGGAAGTATTTTCATTTGTATCATCTAAGAATTGTTCATTTGTGTAATGTAAAGGAGATTTCCCCCTCGAAGAGGCTTATTTCTAAGGCATTGATCTATTTTTTCTATCTTTTTGTGAGCTGGCTTCATAACAACATTCATCAATAAGGGCTCTCTTTCTCCCTGGTATTTTATGGGTAAATATGCTTGTTTTTGTGGCTTATATGGTTGTTATATCCTTGATATTTTTGTTGGTTATATGTTGGTTATGAATGACTTTTATGACAGTGAAAATGTTGGCTCTAATCATGTTTTGGTTAGTCACTGAATATACAATGAAAACATGGCTTAATAGATGGTAATGCAATTATTTTCAATATGAATCAATTCTTCTTAGTGATTCTAAGATATGTATGAGATCCCTATGCTCAGATCTGATGCTTAAAACTGCAGAATGAATATTTGTGACATGTCTGATGAAATGCCTTTCATGGATAATAAGGGTCTAGTCAAGTCCTTAATCAAGTATTTGCATATGTATCATTATTTTGATGTTATTTTTCATTTTCTGAAGTTTCATGGGGTTATCGGCAGTAGCCTAATTCTCAGCCCTGGAAACATGGCACAAAATTCAGAGTCGCTAACACTGAAATACCTAGAAAAGTCCCTAGTTGTATGCCTACCTTGCTGTGTGAGTGACAGGAGGGTCCCAGTCACATGCATGGCCATGGTAAGGGAGCGAATGAGGATTTAATTTAGAAAAATGTCATTTTGTCTAAGGGGTTAGTCACTTGGATGGGATGGATGACTCCTAGGGGTTTTGTTGTAGGTGTAAAAGGTCAGGTTTTCTATCTTCCATTGGTTCCACTTCCATACCTGATACATAGGGAGTTGAATCATATCTTAGTAACTCTTTGTCACATGTTTACCATGGTTAGCTAGTTACTTGGGTAGATGTTGCAGGAGGGTGTTACAAATTCCTCTAAACTTTGACCACATTGAATCATGCCAACAAGCATGGCGCTAGTGAGAGGTTTTCCAACTCGCAGGTTTTGGCATGAATTCATCTATTAATGAGCTAATATCTTGATCCTCTCATGCTCGTTCAATATGTTTTGGTCTATGTTATTATAATTTATTAGTATTCCCTTATAAGTTCAAGTAGAGTCGATTTTGGGTGTGCAATGGCTCCATTTCCAACTAACAAGTTAAGCCCCTAACCTTAAATTTTCTTTAAATATTTCGTTTGGTCTTTTGTTGAGTTCATCCTAATTCAATATTTTTCCCTGTGTGTAGGTTTTATTAAGGTAATCCTTCTTATCGTTCGAAGAAGCTTGAAATTACCCAAGTTATTGCCAGCTTGTTTGGGTTTTTGGCTCTGACCACGGTTATTTCTATTTCCCAGGTGCATTAATTACTTCCTTCTATGAGGAGTAATTGTGTGGTTTTTTAAAGTTATTAACCATCCTTTTGGAGAAGTTGCATTCAACAATGACTACCGTGTAAAAAAAGGAACCATACTACAAAATTTCTAGATGTCCTAGTCCTAGGAATGACGTTTTTGGTCACGAATTATGTTAGCTATGAATTATGAGGGAAATCTTGTACTGTTATTGACTTAGGTGTTTATTTTTTTGAAAAAGGTGTAATTATTTTTATCTCTCATTGAATTGGTTATATAGGGCTCTTTCCTCGCTTTCTATTGAAACGTTGTGTAATATATTTTGTGAATTTCATGAGGTTTTTGTTGATTGTTTTTGCACTAATATTATGGGTTAGTGTTTTAAGCTATGATTTTCTTACTTTATCTGGACAATTATCTGTTTGATCGATGCATTCCTACACTATTCTCTTTTATTTATATGTATGTTGAATCTCTATCACTTATTTTTAGCATAATAGACTTAGGTTTATCTTCTTATGTATATATGCTCATGTTTTATTTTCCAAAACGTCGCCTAAATCCACCAGATTCAAGGCTCTGCCCAGTGGCTGACTAGATTCAACCTTTCTATGGCACTAACCTATATGTTGCAACTGATGTGGTTTTCCAAATCCTCTCACACCACCGATAACTAGTTTTGTTAACTAATTTCATTCCTGTGTACACTTTGTTGTGCTTATTTAACAATTAAGTACTCATAATTATTTATTTTCTCGGTGGACCTTTACAGGTCACGAACAATCTTTTCTCTGTTCTTGTAGTTGCTACATTCACCACCCTTTAGTTTCTTGAAAATTTATTTCTCTCCAGAATAAATGCACTAAAGTGGGGGACTTTGGTTCCCATTCTTCCCATAGTATTAAAACACAAAATATATCATTTTATTTGTTCTACTTCAGAAAATAGACACAACACTATACTTATTAATTTCTTCCTTTCACCAAAATACACGAACCATAAATTTAATAAAGAAAATAACATAGCTGACATGTGAAATATTTTGGTTCTAAGAGATAATGTTCACAACTTAGGCTTCTTCTCTCAACACTAAGGATATAATACAATTATACTTTAGAAATTATTTTTTAATCATAGAAATCTTCACAATCTATAATCACACTGTAAGTTCCACCATCATCATGCACTGTAATACTTATCTGATATGTTGATTTATCTGGTAATCCACAGGGTAACCTCATGACCCAACCTTGATACAATAAATTATGTCCTTTTCTCTCCCCCGGGCACTTAGTACGAGGACAATCTTGATCAGTAACCATAATAGGGTTAATACTCAAGCAACAAACCCGCTAGATTCAACATGGAATTTACAATAGTCTTGAGGCTTCCACTGGTTTTTTCCTAGTTGAAGAATACCTCAAGCAACATCGTGCCTTCCCTCACAGAACTCTGTGGGAACTTCTAACTTCTTCTTCCTCATGCCTCCAAGTTTCTTACCTCTGTTGTTATCCTTGGCTTCTTATGAGATAGATATTTTATCTTAAGGGAAGAGAAAGTAATGTTTCTTAACTATATAGTAAAAATTCTATTTTTGGGTTTCCCTTATTGAATTCCAAGATTTCCCTTTTAGTTCATGTATTATAAAATAAACCTAACAGTAACTTTAAGAAACCAAAATTCTCATAGTCTTCCATACAACCTAATCTATATATATATATATTAATATATATATATATATAAGTTATTAAATATATATAAGTTATTAAGCAACAATGTAAATGTAAATGACTTACCAAATAATTACATTAACTGAGGGTATTAAACCATGGCAAGTCCTAATTCCATTGAATTGTGAAAGGAAATTTTAACTAGTTTCACAACAAGGGGAAATATTTTATTTGAAGTTGACACTCTCGTAGGTATTTTAAGAGCTTAAATCTTGTAGGTATTTTAAGACACTCAAGATTGAGGTGTATTTCTTAGACAAATGGATTCAAGGGCACAGGAGTGACAGTATCATCGATTGATTCACCGTCGCATGTGAAAGGCCTAGATTTAGTTATCCCATATAATTTTGGGGTTTTCATGACTGGATGCTAAATGTGACATGAGCGTTGAATTATAAAAGAGGAAAGCATACAATATAAGATAATAAAGATGTAGTTTTATTACTCGATTGATTTAATTGCTTGAATCCATATGATTAAATGGATTCAAAATTGCTAACACAATAGATGTGTTAATATTAGCTCATGTATACATGATTAACCGTTTTTAAAATATGACATAAATGGGGTAATTAACACATTGCAAAAGTCCCCTTTAATTACGATCACTACTTCTTGTTGTTATAAGTCTTAGTTAGGCTTACAACACATGAGATCAAGTCAACAATCATTTTTTATTCACCATTTTGGTGCAAGTTGTTCTCATCTCTAAGTTGTACAATTATTTTCTTCCTTTAGCATCAAAATTTATATTCTATATACTTTTTGCTTCTCTTTAGAGTCAATTTTTCTCCTTTTTTTCTTCAATATTTCTTTGTCCTCTTTGTCTTATTCATCTACTTTTTCTAATACATTTTCATGTGGCTCAACCACTACTAATCAAAATTTTCTATCCACCTCTATAAGATTAAAAGTAATATCCTAGTGTTGTTTCATCTTCATTTCCACTCTTAGAGATTTCAACAACTTTTATGGTTGCCTTGATTTCTTCCGCTCCTTTTTTAGTTATCATTATGGTATCTTTTTAGGATCAAGAGATTTAGGAGCGTGTGTGTGGAATAAACATAATTACAATATGATGTAGTGACAATGAAGTCTGTGGAGTAGGTGATGAAGTATACTAAGTATGAATTCTGAAGAGGATGTGTAATATGTTTAAAGAATCTCCCTAAAATAGAGTGTTGAATTTCATAATAAATCTATAGAGTGGATGTTGTTTGAAGCATGTGATGACGTGGTTTATCTAAGTTAGAGAGTATAGATGTCTAAGGTGCTTAGATTTGGATGGAGAAGAAATAAAAGTCAATGACCATCAAAGGAAATATTGAAACTCAATACACTAATTCTAATCAGTGAAGTATGAAGAATATGTAAACTAAAGGGTAGATTATAAAATGTGGAGATTCGATTGGTTCAACATTAATCAAAATCAAAATCAAAATTAAGTGAGGGGATTGGTGTCTTCTTTAGGTTGGTTCCTCTAAATCATGGGATTGGTGTCTCATTATTGTTGGTGCCTATAAAACATGGGGTTGGTGTCTCCTTTAGGTTAGTGCCTATAGTTTAGGGGATTGGTGTTTCCTTTTTATCAGTTCCCATAAAATGATGTAAGAGTAGGTTGGTTCTGATAAGAATTATTAAAATACATTTTATGGTTTTCTCCCCTTAAAACTATGACGTGGATGGGGCTAATTCACACATTCATAAAGTCCCCTTTTAATTACGACCACTACTTCTTATTGTTGTAAGTCGTAGTTAGGGTTACAACACTTGAGATAATGTAAAAAATTATTTTTTCTTCACCACGTTGGTGCAGGTTATTCTCACCTCTAAGTGGTACAATTTTTTTCTTCCCCTTGCTTCAAACTTTATATTCTACATACTTTTTGTTTCTCTTTAAGTCATTTTTTCTCTTTTGTTCTTCAATATTTATTTGTCCTCTTTGTCTTATTCATCTAATTTTTCTTATATATTTTCTTCTGTCTCAACCACTTCTAATTAAACTTTTATATCCACCTATATAATATCAAATTTTATATGCTTTTTTTCTTTCCTCTTCATTTCCATTGTTAGAGTTTTCAACAACTTTGATGGTTGCCTTGATTTCTTCCGCTCCTTTATTTGTCGTTATGGTAGGCTTTTAGGATCAAGAGAGTTAGGCGTGTGTGTTTGTGGAATAAACATAATTATGATATGATGTAGTGATGATGAAGTCTAAAGTATGTGGAGTATATCATGAAGTATGCTAAGGATGAATTCTGAAGAGGATATGTAATCTATTTAAAGAATCTCCTTAAAATAGAGTGTAGAATTTCATAATGAAATCTATCGAGTGGATGTCATTTGAAGCATGTGATGATGTAATTTATCTAAGTTAAAGAGTATAAATGTCTAAGTTGCAAAGATTGGGATAGAGAAGCAACAAAAGTCAATGACCAACAAAGGAAAGACTAAAACTCAGTACACTAAATCTAATGAGTGAAGTAAGTTTGAAGAATATGTAAAATAAAGGGTAGATTATAAAATGTGGAGAGTTGACTAGATCAACATTAATCAAAATAGAAATCAAAATTAAATAAGGGGATTGGTGTTTTCTTTAGGTTTTTTTCTATAAATCATGGGATTGGTGTCTCCTTATTGTTGGTGCCTATGAATCAGGGGATTGATATCTCCTTCAGGTTAATGTCTATAAGGTAGGGGATTGGCATTTTCTTTTTGTTAGTTCCAAAAAGATGATGTAAGAGTAGGTTGGAGCCTCTTAGAATTATTATTATAAGTTTTACAGTTTTCTTGCCTTAAGGGTTTCGATGTACATTGATGTTCTTATGTGTTTTTTATGTTTCTTTATTCATTATATGGTTTGAACTATTTTTGAATTTTTAAATTGTCCATTATACTGATTAATTTTCATTCTTGATATATTCTTGATTCAAATACATACATGAAACTATCAAAAGTAATCTTTCTAGGTTTGATTTACATAAGCTTTGTTTTTTTAGTGTTAAAATCCATATGCATAATGGAGTAAAACGCCTTTAAAAAATTATGATCCTTATCAAGAGAATCATGAATCACTTCCATAAGAAAAATGTTTTTGACAAAAAGAAAATGTATGATGAGTCTTCCTATTAAATATTTGATGACGCATCATGTGTCTTGCAATTAGCCATTTAGAATGGTAAGGTATATTTGAAAAAAGGTATGGGATAATGAGTAACATGTAGGTTTTAACATTGTATAAAAATTACATGCAAACAAATTCTTAGGAACAAAAAGATTTACAATGGTGAGAAGATAAAAAATTATACACAAAGATTTTCTCCTTGGAACCCAAGACCCAGAAACCAAGATTGATTTTCATTATATTCCTTTCAATTTTACAATACATTATATACATGTCAAAAAAATTATAAAACCTAATCCATTAACCATGGATTATAACATAATCGTACTTCCCTTGAACGGATCTACAAAATTCCACAAGAAAAAACATCATGCCCAAAACCATGTGCAAAAAAGCATGCACAAAACCATGGGTGGCTTTGCTTGCCGTCCTTGGGTCCACTTAACCATTACTAGCTCTACATAAAAAATAATTTCCCAAGGGGCTACCCTAGACCCTCTGTAGGGGGCATTTGTGACCCCTTGTTGTGTCTAGTGTAACATGCAATGCCTATAGTGAGTCGCGAAAAGAATATAACACATACCCAATGTAAAATTCCTAACTCTTCTATTACAATTAACTTCACTAGGTGTTTGGGCTAGAATTATCATATATCCTTATCAAAATATCTCTCAACTCCAATGAGACATTTAAGTTTTCTAATATATTCCAATGGTTAGTTATGTATATTCTTGGGAATCTCCTTCCGGATTACCTTAAGTTTAAAAAGGTGCTATGTGGTTGAATGATGGCTCCATAATCCATCCCAACATTTAGCTATTTTTTGATGAGCTTCTAGCAAAAATTTCATCATGTTCTCTAGAACAATTCCATTTTAGTAGATAAAAGAGAGTTAATCAACCATATTATAATTATATGTACTATTCTTATCTCCAATTTCAAAAATAAGGTGATATGTAATTAATAGATGTAAACATAGCTAATTTGATGAAGGTATGTTAAAGATCTACTTATTTCATCTTCTAAGGAGAATTTTATGAAAAATGTAAGGAATTGTAATGAATTCTCTGCTTTTCTTATGGTTAATGACTTATATATATAAAACTTCAATAAGTGATCCTTGAATTCATTTCATTTCCATTTATATAAAAAATATGAAACTGATTATTAATAACATTAAAAGAGAATCTTAACAAATTAGTTACCGATGTCAATAATAATAATAATAAAAAACATGATATCCAAAATGGATATTGAGAAAATAGGAAACATTCCTTTAATTTATGTTATCAAACTTTCACTTCATTTCTTCACTAATTTTATTGTAAAAACATCTGCACAAAAGCATATCTACATGTAAGCTCTCACAACTACGCTCCTTAAAATATTGGAATAATTAACACTATAAAGAGTCATACCTTAAGGAAATTTAATAAAGAGCATAAGAATATGTGAATGCGCCGTCAAATACTTTATGAAATGGGCGG
>APFE031709766.1:118232-130022 GCA_000404065.3 Pinus taeda | reverse complement strand
CCTTAAATTGTTCCATTGATGTTAGGATTCAGCATAGTATCATTTATACTAGATAATAATTAACACTATAAAGAATCATACCTTAAGGAAATTTAATAAAGAGCATAAGAATATGTGAATGAGCGCCTCTAAAAGCTATTTAGGGAGAATGACTATGAAGATAGAAAATTTAATAATATTGTAATAGAATCTAGAAAACCTTATGTGAAATGAAAATAAGAAAAAAAACTACATGAATACTTTCTTACTTAATATAATAAAAACTACAAGTAATAAAGAAGAAATATCAAAAATAAAAACATTAATATGGAAGACAAAAACATTAACATTAGCTTCTCTTTCTTCCAACACCATTAGAAGGATGGTGGATGCTACAAAAGATATAACTTGAAAATTTTCATATAAACGAATATATCCCATTCCTCACTCATATAAAATTTGGATATGGATATGGAGAGACAGGTCAAATTAAAAGAACATAGTGCAAACATAAAACCTAATAATTTAAAAAAACATTATCATAAAATAAGCGTCAACTTTTCCTTAACATAGCTAAAATTATAGTTAAGGTGCGAATCTTACTAAGAGAAAAGTGTGTGTGAGAGGGTGAAATTCGAAACCCAAAGGCACTTAATAAAAGATGACAATGTAAGATAAACGGATCCCAAATTATCTCCTATCTCCTTCAAAATAAGTAACCTGGTTATATAAATAGAGAAGCTAATTCTTCTTTAAAGAAAAAAACAATAGCATAGGTGGTTAGTTACTGCTTCTTTTATTATTTATGAGAAAGACCAAATAATATTCGTCCTTTGAACTTTTTTTTTGTTCGTAAATGAAACATAGGTATGCTACACTATATTCTTACAATCCATAGGATAATCGTGCTAGATGAATTAATAAGCATATATATATATATAAATATATAATATATATATATATATATATTATATTAATTATTTATAATAACATATTTATATACAAATATATTGTAATAAATATTATTTTAATGAATAGTTTAAAGAATTATTATATTATCTAATAAAATTAGAAATAAAAAATGTTATAGTTATAAATAGTTAATATTTCTTGACTGAGGAGGTATTTCATGCAAAGGGGGAGGGGATTACCTTTCCGTCATCAACCCACTACGCAGGTGTGCATAGATGGGTTATCCTCTTCTTTACTTAAAATCTTAACAAAACACCCATGTGGGAATTGGAACACACATCGAGCTAGCAAGTACTTGACCTGGACATAAAGGGAAGGGGAATTAAGTGAGTTAGGTTGGCAATGCAATTTGTACAAAGACTAGTCATTATCATTACTAAGCAAGGAAGGGGAACTTTCCAACCTATTTTTGCAAAAAACAAATTGGGTTGTTGTTTCATTAATGTTAGAAGGGGGAAGCTCAAGTCTTGTTGACTTGGCCTTCCCAAGTCATCTACGGCGAATTTTGTTGTTTCTCTACTAACTAGTGCCACAAAAACAATCCAGAATCAGAGGACCTGCCTACTTATGAAGGTTAAAAGTGTTTGCTAGATAGTAGATATTGAAGGACCCTCGCACTATGCAACAAGCCAGAATCAGAGGGTACCCCGACACTGTGCTTAGTTTCAAGTGACTCTTTATTACTCTCAACTTTTTATGTTTAATAGAATTTGGGATGAAATTATTCTCACGCTCATCTTCACCAGTGATATTTTTTCTCCTCTCTTCACTCTCTTACATTTGCCAAGATTTTAAGTCCTTGTATGTTTACACCTCCCCCTAATTAGAGAAAGGATGTTGACCTTCTATCTATTATGCCTTATTGTCATCCTAAAACTTTTACAACTAATGTAAATGAAACCCTCATTGTGCTCTTCTACCTTTAATTTGGACTTCATGTTGCTTTCATCACATCCAAAATGTATTTTTTAGTGACAACCTCCCTAATTGTCAAATCCTCTTGCTTTTCCTTGGTAGGTTTACCTAGTTTTGGGAATTATTAGCACCATTCTTTTTCCTTATTTTCTTTCTAGCTCATTTCATTAAGCATTCCTTTCTAGCACATGAGAATTAGGCATGATTACTCCATCGAAGGAGAAGGGAGCTCACATGATCGCATCAGGGATGAAGCCATTTCATAGATATTTCATGAGCACTCCCCTAAGCACATTTAGCATGTGGTAAAATATGTTGCTATTGAAGTAAGGCAGGAAAGAAATGAACATAATGATGAGGAAGTACTTTCTCAATAGCCTAATGACTTCCATATATGTGCTACAGTCTGTTGGAATTGAGCTCATTACTTGGGGGGGGGGGGGGGTGAATCAGTAGTGTGAGGGTGTTTTAACTTTTTAAATCCTTTTATCAGAACAACCAAGAATTATTAACCCATTAACTAACATAAGAAATCAACATAAAATCAAAATATGAAATCACTATGAACAACATCAAAATCCACAAAATGGGACACAAGGTTTTCTAGTGGAAAACCCTCTCTAGGGAAAAAACCCACCCACTCTTGTTGTTGCTCAAATTTCCTATTATGCTAAAAAAAATTGTACGTAGAGTAGATATGACCCACTAGCTGGAAGGATTGACTCCTTGATCCGATCTTAAACATGAACACAACAAAATACAGATATAACCACAAATATATTGATGAGAAAAAATAACAATTTATTTCATTAAAATAAAAGAACGAAATTTTTCTTACAAACATAATGTAAATAAACTACCTTGGGCGATGATAGCCTATCTCTGAGAAGAGATGTGGAAACTACATTCCTCTGAATTGTGTTACAATGAGACTCAAAGGCCTATTTATTATTCACAAATAGTGGAAAACCCTAAATCTCCCAAAACCTAACCCTAGGAGATGAAGCATCAAAACTATGGGCCTCATTTGGGTAAATTGGTACATCAATTTCCTGGGGTCGTAACTTTGACATACAATCTCTGTTTGATGCACACAATATCTTGATAGAAAGATCTATTTGCTGACTACAAATTTCAACTACAAGCATGAGACACCAACTCATTTTTGTTTGATTTCCAAAAAACCATCGTTTAGGGCCTCAAAATGGCTCCAAAAGTTCATGACCCAAAAAACTGCCAAAAATAGTAAACTTTGCTACAATTAAGGAAAATAGAAACCTAAAAGAAAGAGTGGTGGGGGTCAAAGTCGAATAGGTGGGTGGCCACCAATATCCACCTGGATCAGTCCTCCCCACTTAGGAAGAAATGGTCCCCTTTGCATTGAGTGCCTCCATGAGATGGGGAAACTTCTGCTGAACTTGGTCCCTTGTGAGGCACTTCCCTTGGTGCAGTAGTTCACCAGCTGATGGACCTCTAAACTAGACATAAATTATGGCCCATGACTCAAAATTAGACATAAATTAAGGCCCATCTGACCATCCTTCAACACATTAAACCTCTCTTTTTGCATTAGATAATTTATTTTTAACTTTAATATGCTCATTAGGAAGGTTCATGGATAAATGCATCTTTGTGCCTAATATTTTTTTTTTTTTGGAATGTTATGAGAATATTGGGTAGATTATGGAGATTTGGAGGAGAAGATAATATAGGAACTTCTTCCTACTGTAGAAGGATCAATATCAAATAATAAATAAACAAGATATTATGGAATTATGGCACAAATTGTGGACTCGATCTCCAATGATTGACAAAATTTAGGAATGTGTTCCCTACCATTTAATGCAGATTCCTAGCATTGGGAACCACATCCACTAATGAAGGGATTTTGGTGGAAAAAGCTTCCACCTTTCATGGGGAATTATTCCTAATAATTTTGTATAAGTACCAAATCGAATTTTCCTCTAGGGTTGGATTTTTATTAGTCTTCTTGTGGAGAGAACTCGTATTTTTACAAGCTCCATTGTCATTTCCTGTAGGGATGTAATTGTATTGATGGGAATAATGAAGATTGGTATCATGTTCAACTTCTAAACCTTGGTCTTCTTCATAGCACTTTGATTTTCCTTGGGTGTGGCAATCCCAGGAGCCTCAAAGCCCTTTTGTATCATTCACTTTTCTTCTTTTCTCTTCTTATTCACATACATCTCTTGTTCTTATTTCTTTTTATTTCTGTATTTAGTATTAATGATTTCTTGTTGTGGGATTTGGTTAAATGGTTGATGTAATTTATGTTGCAGGATCACAAGAATCATTTCATCCTTGGAAAATCTTTGGAAGGTCATAGTAATCATTGAGCTACTTGGATTAATTTGCTTCTTCCCAAAACTAGATTTCTGGAACTCCTTTGTGGCAAATAACAATAAATTTATGCTATTTTTTAGAGCATGATAATGAGATTCAATTGAGTTGGTTACACTTGAATTATATATAGAAAAAAATATTCTCTTTAATAACAAAATTACCTCATTTCATCTTCACTTGATTAGGTTAGGCATTTGATAGATTTACTAGCTCACTAGTTCTCAAATTTCTAGATTTAGACTAGTAATTTTCTACCATTTTTTAGCATGGGTTAACAGAGGTATTTTTGAGTGATTCCACTTGGAATGCAGACATAAGACATCCTATCCAATAAAAAAAATTGTCCCATCCAATTTGGATTTGATTTGATTTGTCATTCGATGATTTATAACTTCTTTTTTGCAAATTTGTTGTTTCTTGTAGTAGTACTACATGAAACCCTATAGTAGCCTTTCAACATGCATATACTTGCCCAGATTCATTCAAGAAGCTTTGTTATTGTACCTTAATGTTGAATCAAGACCCCTAGACTCTAAATCAATGATTAAAGAAGACTAAATACCACTTAGGACTTTCCTCTTTACCCATTCAAAACATTTCAACGATTTGGGCTAATGGACAAATTTATGAAATGGATAATACAATGGTGACTTTATTGATTGCCACATCTGCTGAAATTTTTTAATGGATATAAAGGATTTAAAATGTAATGGTTGACATTTAGTTCATGAAATTTACTTTATGCAACTATAATATGTTTATTTCTTTGTACTTTCTTTCTTGCAATAGGTTGAGGTTTCCATTTTGGGCATTTTATTTTCTATAATTAGTATAGGATTTAACTTTAGTACATGCACTCTATTACATCATGACAATAAAGGAAGGAAGCATTGTATGCTACACATATAGTGTCAGTACCTCTTAAGTTTTTATGAACCCCAGGTTAATAATTAAATTTGGTAGCCTTAGGAGTTGCAGCATTCTTGTTGCAATACCGAGGCTCGTCACCAGCTTTGACAACCCGATACAGTTGGATATTCTGTTGGTGAGTATTCTTGATATGTGTATCCATTGTCTAATAAGTTGTGGTCTATTCCATGTAGTCTGAGTTTAACTATTTTGGTGCGAGTTGGTCTACAATGTTGGATGCGTCCAGTAATGGTGAAAAGTATGGCCAAAGACAGTCCACATTAAACACTTGGTGCAGGCTAAGGAATGATGGAATTTTGAGCTCAAAAGTAATGTCCCCTACAACCTTGGTGATGGTATACAATGCATATCGAAGCAGTCGAAACTTACAGTGGGGCCTAGCGAGTTGCTCCTTCTGCAAATGTACCCAAACTATGTCACCCACTTGGAACTTATGCAACATCTAATGTTGATCATGTCACTACGTGTACTTAGCATTGGCTTTGTCCAATATGTCATGGACCTACTAGAAGATGTGTTGGATGTGCTCAATGAAGATGTTAGCCATTTTAGCCTCGGTCTAGACATGGGCCGAAGTTGTCTGAGTAGTCACAAATGGTATGGCCACATCAATGGGACATAGTGGCTAGAATCGCAACCCCACCTGAAAGGGGTTGTGGCTAGTTGAGCTATGGAGAGCTCTCTTGTAGTTGTGCTAGACATAGGGGAGACTTTCATCCCATGTGCATGGATGATTTGAGTTTTATATGTGCATAATATGTACGATCATTCTATTGATGACCCTTTTTTGGCCATGTGTTTGGGGGCAGAAAGATGTGGACTTAGTGAGCTTGGTACCCAACATCGACCAAAGACTTGACCAAAATGTACTTAGGAAGTTGTAGTCCTAATCTGAGATAATGGAATGTGGGATCCCAAAGTGTATCGATACTCATTCAAATAAGAACTTAGTAGTGAATTTTGCAGTGATACTCTTCTTACAAGCTGCTATAATGGCCATATTAGAGAATACATTGATGACCACGAAAACGTAGTTATTTCCATGCTTAGTAGAAGGGAGGCCCGACATGTAATCCATGGAGATGGATTCCCAAGGTCGACTAGGAGTAGGAAGAGGAGTATATAGGCCTTGCTTCTTGATGGTAGGTTTCACAATAGCACAAGCAGTGCGAGATCTGATGTACTTCTAACATCTTGTCGAAGATTTGGCTAATAAAAATATTTTTTCAACATTGCCATTTTTTTCTCTACTTTGAAGTGTCCAACAACCTGACTATATTTCACTTCCCAAATCATCTTGGCACGCTCACTTGAAAGAACACAAAGGTGTCCTAGGTGACATAAAAATGTATCTTGGAGATGAAAATTTGGAACTTTCCTATGTTCCAACAGTGTTTGGTATGTGTTTCCAATTCTATATCGCTCTTGTACAAATGCAACCACCTCGAAGTCTTGTGCCCACAAGAGTCAAGCACAGTGGTCACCACAATGACCAGTAGCCGACTCAAGCAGTCTGCAACATTATTGGTGTTTTCCTTATTGTACTTAATGTTCAAATGACATTATTGCATATATGTGGACCAATTATGATGGTGATCATTATGCAACTTCCCTTATGTCTGTATGAACTGCAGGGGTCGGTGGTTTATGTGGATGACCATTTCCTTCCCCAAAATGTAATGCTTCAATGTTCGGTAATCTTGTGCCATGGAATACATTTGTTTTTCATAGGTAGGATACTTTCAGATAATGTCTAAAATTGTCTCACTGTTATATGCCATTGGATGCCCCTACTGATTATGAACTGTGCCACTAGCATGGGCAGAGGTATTTGTCTCAATATCAAATGGTCATGGTAGGCCTAGTAATGTGAGAAATTGTGTAAAGCAGAGGTGATGATTTAACTCAGAAAATGCCTTCTGTTGGGATTTAGACCAAGTGATATGAGACAACCCCAACACGAACTTGTGGTAAAAATTGGCAAGACCTACAAAGTTGCGGAGCTCTATTAGATTGGTTGGAGCTAGCTAATCCTGAATTACTTTTATCTTGGCTAGGTCCACATACACACCATGCTCATCAATGATGTACCCTAGATATTGAACCTAGTTCATACCAAAAATGAATTTCTCCAAATTATCGCACAACTTGTATCATCGTAGAGTTTGGAGGACCTGTTGAATATGGTTGAGGTGCTCTTCCAAAATCTGGATGAAAATCAAGATGCCATCCAAATACACCATAATGAATGAGTTTTTAAAGTGTCACAAGATGTTTTCCATTAGCCTCATGAAGGTTGTGGGGCATTCGTCAACCCAAAAGGCATCACCAACCATTCAACAAGGCCCTCCTTAGATTTAAAGTAAGTCTTCCACACATCGGATGATTCAATTAGTGGTGATACCCAAACTTCAAGTTAATCTTGCTAAAATATTTGACCCCCTCCAGTTGGTCTAGAAGGTCATGAATCCTTGGGATTCGATACCTATTGCAGAAAATGATCTTATTCAGTACTAGATAGTGAATACATAGTCTCCAGGTCCCATCCTTTTCCTGTACCAACACGATTGGGCTCCCATAGGGTGATGAACTCGGCATCATGTGCCCTTTCTGTAACAACTCATGAATCTACCTCTTGATTTCATCATTCTCCATAAGAGAGCATAGACAGATTCGTCCAATGGGAATAGGTGCACTTAGGGTCATATCAATGAAGTGCTTGACCTGACAGTTTAGAGGTAGCCCTATGGGTGAGGTGAGTATGTCCCTGTACTCCTCCATGACCTTATCCATCTGTTGTTGTTATGCGAAGGACCCCTATTTGGAGGTCATGTCCATAATATTATTCATTCCTTAAGGACGAATCATAAGGAAAAAAATCCCAGTCTGGGAAATGATCTTACCGCATTCCTTTATAGTGATCAAAGAGATTCATACACATAATGTCACTTCCACAAGTATGGTTGTCCTAATCACACATCAAAAACTTAAAGAGGAGCAACATCACATAATACCTCATTTACATAGGGATCATTGCAGTATGGGAGCCGACACTATTGGCTCACGCAGAGATATCGCCCTTGGTTAAGCCACCCGATGGTAAATGATTGTGTTGTGATCGGTAGGCCTAGCCGCTTCACCACCTCTGTTGAAATAAGGTTCTTTTCGCTCCCACTGTCAATAATGAATTACAATGGAGAACACTTCACGCACATCTAGGAGTGGAAGAGGCACTCCCCCTCCTCTGGATCCTCTAGATCTTGGTGGTGCCAATGGTGGCACTAGGCTCTATGTCAATAATCAAGTTTCCTTTGTCATTTCCCTTATTAGGTTTTGACTCAATGTGGGAACATGCATTTAATTCATAAGCCTTTAGCTCAGTCACCAATGACTGCTTGGCCCGCCACTGACTTGTGTTGTGAGTGGGGCGCTTATCGAACTCAGACCATTCCTGCATTTCCTTCTTTGTCTTCATGGTGTTGTTCTTTTCTTGTGACTTTGCAAGGTTGATCCAGGTCACCTCGCCTTGGCTTTTTCCTTTGTTCTGCAGCTTGGGGGTGCGTTTCCCTTGCTTTAGATTCACAGATCCAAAGTCTCACTTATTCTATTTAAATTTATTCCTCAATCTTGAAGGCGTATCAATAGGCAGCATCGAGCAAGGAGATTCCTAGGAATTCCAACTCGTCTTGGATTTACTTATGTAGACAATCATGAAACTTGAGTACCAAATGGTGCTTAGAATCCTTGACACCCAACATCATGCCAAGGGTATGAAAAATATTTGTGAACTCTGGCACATCTTGGTCCTTTCCCTGCTACACTGTTGTCCACTTTATGTATTTATCTTCATAACTCCCGATAAGGTAATACTACTGCTTGATGGCATCTCAGAAATAATTCTACGTAGGTCTAGCAGTAGGTTTCCACCAGTCCTTGACGTGGGGGGTGACTTTGAGGAGTGGAAAGTTAATCCTTTCCTAGTTGGAAAAGTCATGAACCGAGAAATATACTTCTAGTATATTTAACCATTTATCTATGGAATCTACATCTATCTAACCTTCAAATATGGTAATTTCAACGCTAACTTGTACCTAAAGGCAGTGGTGCTCCTAGAGTGGCTACTAGAAGAAGATACGTTTTTTTGTGGATTTTCATTGAAGGATCTACAAACATTTCCCAATAATCACATTCCTCTGTTGCGAGCAATATTTTGAAAGGCTTTCCTTCTCCCTCGTCTTTCTTTTCTTCTGCCATGGGAGGTCATTGGGGTTGGTGACACTCGTGTTGCAAGGGTTAAATAAGTTCGAGCTCTAACTCCTTATACCCCGACCTTATTAGGGACATGCAAAGAAAAAAGAGAAAGAGAAAACCACTCTGATACCACTGATCCAAACTTAAACAAGAATGCAACAATATATATAGATATATAACCACAAATAGAGATATGTGACATAAATAACACTTCATTTCATTAATATCAAAGAAGTGAATTATGCTTACAAACAAAATGGAAATAAATTAGCTTGGGCGATGGTAGCATATCTTTGAGAAGAAATATGGTGGCTACATGCCTATGAACTCTATTACAATGAGGCTCGAAGGCCTATTTATTATTGAGAAAGAATGGAAAACCATAAACGTCCAAAAACCTAACCCTAGGAGATGAAGTGCCAAAAATATGAGCACTGTTTGTGTAAATTGGTACATCAACTTCCTCGAGTCGTAACTTTGCCATATGATCTCCATTTAAGCGAATAATACCTCCTTAGAAATATTTCTCCAATGGTTACAACTTTCGGCTACAAACATGAGTCAAAGGCTCATGTTTTCCCATTTTCTGAAAAAATGTCGTTTAGGACTTGAAAAAAACTATGGAAGTTCACGACCTGAAAATCTACCGAAAATAAAAAATTGTGCCACAATTAAGGAAAATGAAAAACTAAAAGAAACAATGGTGGTGGTCCAAGTGGAATAGGCGGGTGGCCACCAATATCATCTTGGAACACTCCTACGATAATTTTCTGACCTCCATCAATTGAGAACTACCTACTCACACGACTCTGCAGATTAACGTCTACTAGAATCCTGCACAACCAACAAGCCTCGCCCTACATCCATTGGACTATCCAACTACTATTAGATTCAGATTCTCTTCCTCTAATCATTGTCTTCTGGTATGTTCAAGCACGAAGTCTCTAGCCTTCAACTCCTCCATGCGAACCACATTCCAAAATGTTTTAGACTAGGCTCACAAACTTGCTCAACATGACCAACCCAAAAACTTATCTATGATCTGATCTAAAAATAAAATCTAATAATTACACCACCCAACACGACTATAGATGTACAATATTCTATGGATAACACAGTAGCACACTCTCACACCAACAATCTTCTTAGACAACCACTCAATTACACCAAATACTCACAAAATTATATGTCAAAATAACCTCAACAATCTCCAATCAATACCTCTGGAAAATACCATGGTTATCCCAATACCACAAACACTTGTACCATGGTAATATCCAAGTCAATACCAGAGGTAAATATCATGGTCATGCCGATACCAAAGCTCCCTCTACCATGGTAATCTCCATGTCAATACCACGGGTAGATACTTTTACCATGGTAATACCAAAACCAAGATCGCTTATACCAAGGTAATACCTACTCCACACATATGCCAATACCAAGGTAACGACCTACAACTACACGCACACATATACACGGTCAAGCCATCTGCAACACATGCCCATGTTGACATCAATGCCAACCATCAATCACCGCATCCAACAACTGCAACATCAATGCCAACATAGTCGTGGTAAAAAAAACTAGTACCTTTTCACTCTAGAACTACATTGGCACATTAAAAGTCTTAGTGATAAATCTCCCAAGGACACAGATGAAAACAATTAGAAGCTCTCTCCTTAGATTAATGCTATTTAAGAAGAGAACCAAGCAATGCCTCTCAAGCATAGGGACATGGCTCTCTAACTAACATGAATTGAGGTCCTCTTCTTAAAATGCAAAGGTCGTACTTCACCAAGCACACTGATGGTACTAATTAATATGTTAACTTCTACTTAATTGCTTCAAGCTCTCCTTTTTGTTTACATCAATACACTTACTTGTACGTGTAAGCCTACAATACTTAGAAAATTGTAACAACCTATCTTCCATTTTAATAATCTTATATTTATGTAAATGTATGTAAGTACTAAAAAAAATGTAGAGACATACTATAGCTATAATTTTTTTTAGTACTATATTAAATTTTAGATAAAATATCTATTTTGTTTTCCCTAATTTGATTTACCTAATAGTAAATAACACTGGAAAAAAAAACTCATAATATACATGTTATCTCTTAAATAATCAAAAGATCATTAAACTAACAATAGAAAATTATAAATATTTAACCCGCTTTAATTTTGTATAATTAATATTCATCGTAAATAGTTATCATTTTAATCCATACACATATACATATAGGCACATGAAATTAAAACTCTTCAAATTATAAAATAAGTTTATTTTCTTATATAAATTTTATTACTAAAATATCTACACATTTTAGAACAAGGATATGATGTGTGACATAAAGAGTCAAATTAATGTAGAAAT
>APFE031709766.1:43630-117025 GCA_000404065.3 Pinus taeda | reverse complement strand
TTTATAAGTGATAAAATATGACTTTAATTTGGTTAAAAACCCATTTATTTTTTTTAAATATATTTATATTTTAATGTCATTATAAATATTTGAAAAAGACGAAGACCTTCCTCTAGCTAGTCGGTACAAAAGGAGCTCTGAAGACTTCGGGGAGAACTTGTTTGGGTCGGAGATAGTGAACGTGTATAGTGCTCAGGATCTCATAATTTGCAATGGTCTAAAGAAGTGGCCCAATTCTAGCCAGATGACCTACATCCATGGGCTTGGTAGTAGCGTGGTAGACTATGTTATCTTTGATCTCCCTCTATACAACGAAATAACAAATTTTGATATCTTAAACAACCACAAGCCTGACTCTGATCATAGGCCTTTACTTATAACTCTCAATTTTTTCATGCATAGAGATCCCATACAAGATCATCCTTATAGCCAAAAGAAGTTAATCTTTGATAGAAATAAAAAAGATCTCTTTCTAAATGAATTAAAAACTAATTTTCTTCCTTTATCTAATATAGACAACATAGAAGATATCTATCATAATTTTACTACAACCCTCTCATATTCTATTAACAAATTCTCAATTGAAGTTTCAAGTAATGAAAGAAATAGAAAAACCAACCCATGGTATGAAAAAGATTGTAAAAGTGAGAGGAGAGAAATTAAGGAAGTTGTTGATGAATCTCTTAAAATTGGAAAGATAAAAATATACAAAGCCCTAACTAAAAGGAAAAAAAGACAGTATATTCATAAAAGACAACAGAATCTCTTACATCTCTCTAAGTTAGCTCCTAAGAAATTTTGGAGGCAGATTCTAACTAGGAAAACTAAAGATAATAATAAAATTGCTTTAGATGACTGAAATTCCTATCTTAAAAAGCTTTATGAACCTCCAAATGTCATGGATAACTTTGAAACCATGATAACAACAAAAGAAGTTTTCTCATTAGAAGACATTGATTTTGGGGTTAATCACTTGGCTAATGGGAAATCTAAGGACATTGAAGGTTACCAGGCGGAAATCCTAAAAATTGGAGGTCATGTCCTCATTCCCCACATTCACAAGCTTTTCAATCAAGCGGTCAAGCAAGGGTTCCCTAAACCATGGACTCAAAGCCTCGTTATCCTATTTTTAAAAGTGGGGATACAAATAACCCCTCTAATTATCAGACAATTATGATCAGCCCTCTCCTAGCCAAGTTATACGGTATTATTTTGGAAAGGAAGTTAAGCATATGGCTTGAAAGTGAAGGTAAGTGGGCTAAAGGCAAAGCGGGTTTTAGAAAGCAGCACTCAACAACAAACCACCTTATTACGCTTAGGATCATTGTGGAGGAATGCCGCAATGATAAATCCAATCTCTTTTGGTTATTTGTGGACTTTAGAAAGGCTTTCAATACAACTCCTAGAAAAAACCTTTCGAACAGATTAGAAGAGCTAAAGGTTCCTTTTGGGTTGAGAGCTGCCACTATAAGGTTATATGAGAATGTAATTTCCAAGTTAAAGAGCAATGAGTGGTGGTCGTAATATATTAAGTGTAATATCAGAGTTAAACAAGGTTGCCCCCTCTCCCCTGCCCTATTTGGCATTTACATCGACAAGTTAGAAGATTGTTTAGAGGAAGCAGGATGTGCTAGCACGATCTTAGCTGGGATAGTCATCTTCCTTCTTCTTTATGCTAACGATATTGTTCTTCTCGCAAGGTGCCCATCTGATCTTGATAAGCAACTTATACTTCTTAAGGATTTCTGCTCTACCATGGGTATGATTGTTAACGCTAAAAAAACAAACGTTATGATTATCAAATCCAAGAAGGAAACTTACGCTATTTTTATGTATAATAATAGTAACTTGGAGGAAGTGTCTTCCTACAAGTACCTCGGAATTGATATTCATCACAAGCTCAATTGGAACTATAAAATTGAGAAAAGGATTAATGGGGGATGGAAAGCTTATTTTGGCCTTGAAAATAATTGTAAAACGGCAAACCTCGTAATGTAGGATAGAAAGAAGTTCCTCTTTGAAACTTTAGTCACTCCGGTAATCTTATATGGATGTGAAGTTTGGGGTTGTAGAATCTCTAGAGAATCTTGGAGAAAGATTGAGCAAATCCATATGTTTTTTATAACATATAACCTCAAAATTAAAAGCAACACACCCTATCCTATTTGTTAGGATATTTTGACACATAGGAAACAGTTAAGTATAACTTGGTCTAGTGTAGAGTTAGGTAAAGTGTATTTCTTTACTATGTACTTTTGTAACTTACAATCCGACAGTCACGATATGTAGTGATTCAACGGTTCATTCTCTCCTCTGTATTACCGACACTTGATCCATGGCTTAACACTCGATTGATCCATGATCTCAGTTTAAAGATAATGGAGGATCATTTCTAGGGTAACTATTCACGAGAGAATCTTATGTAAATTTTCATTCTTTTATTAATAAATTGCCTGAAGTGGTTGTGTTGGCTCAGGCCATGGACTGTTTCCCTCTTTGAGGGTTTTAGCCACTTGAAAAATACTGGTGTACTGATCTATGATCTGTTTGTGAGTGGTGTCCTTTGGTGTTCTATCTGAGGAACTCACCCTGTGAATTTCTATAGGGTATTAGAGCTATTTGAGGGCCGCATCCATTGGTGATCCAAATATGAAGCCGGTAGAACTGCATTCGATTATCATTTCCCAGATCTACTCCTTCTGGCTACTTTCAAGCTGAGAGGACTGCTCTATTGTGTTAGGAGCATTTGTTCCAATTAGGAACCCCTTTCGTTTCATGTAAAAAGGTTTTCGGTAGCCCTAGCTACATCGTTTTGATCTGGAGGTATACAATATTTATTTGCAATTTCTAGTTTTTTTCTCTCTCTTTATTTCGGTTTATTGATCTCTTTGTTTTTTATTACCGGATCTACACCTTTCATTTCTGTGTATGCTCTTTGCCCCATGACTCTGTGCGATCTGGGCAAATCAGAAAGAAAAATGACGTTTTTTTTCTCATGTGCATGCTCTTTTTCGCTCCACCTTAGTGTGATCTCGGAAAATCAGAAACATTGAGGGAAATTGTTAGTTTACAGGTAAAGCTAACTTCAAGCCATAAGGTTTGTTTTTTTTTTATATCTCCATTTTGAGTTTTGTGGTTTTTGTGTTGTAGGCGAAAAAGTGTTCTCAAAGAAAAAAAAATCCTTCCTCCTTTCCAAAATTTGCTAACCTTTTAAACTAGCTCACTTGGTCCAAAGTTACTTTATGAGAATAGAGGTCTTGAGTTCAAGTTCTTCTCTTTGTTGAGCTACTTAGATTAAGTTTGGAAAGGGGGCGGACTTCTTTTAAAATATAAAATTATCATTCATTTTCCGCACATTCCCACACTTTGTCAGCATCTTCAACAACTTTTCTTCAAAAAGCCATAACTTCTTCATCCAAACGCTGTTTTCGAGCCGTTTTTTTTTAATCAGCCTAATGTTTCGAGATATTTCCATTGGAACACTTAGTTTTAGCATATATAGCTTCAATTTCTATTAAAATGGAAAGCCCATGCCAAGTTATTCTTGACAGCACCAACTACTTCCAATGGTGGTCCTACATTGTGGATTTACTTAGAAGTAAAGGTCTTTATAGAATACTCTCATGCCAAGAAACCAAATTGAAAGATGAAGAAAAGGCAACCAAATGGGAAAATAGGCAAGATCAAGCATGTGGGTTGATAGGGATGTCTAATTCTCCAGACCACTTGATACTCCTAATGAAGCTATGAAACAAATCACTAAAGTTTTTGGAATTAAAAATGAACTTGGAGCCCATCAACTCGAAAATGAGTTGCATACATTGAACCCCAATAGTTTTTCTTCCATTGAATATTTTTTGTCCAATTTCAAGACCCTTAGACTTCTCTTGGAAGGTGTTAAGGTTAAGAAAGAAGATGGTAACCTTATCTATTCCATTCTTACTAGGTTGGGACCAGCCTACTCTATGTTTGTTTCCACCTTCCATTCTAGAAGAGAAGCCTTCATTTCTCAAGGACAAGACTACAAGTCCCCTTCCTTTGATTCCTTCTATGATTCTTTAATAAGAGAACAAGAAAAACTCTTACACCTTGGTCTTCTTAATCTTGGAAACTCTTCTAAGAAAGCCTTAGCTGCCCAAAAACAACCAAATTCAAAGAATCCTAAGAAGTCATATCCTGAAAAGAATGGTCCTAAACCAAAAAAAGGTCCTAAGCAATTTCAACGTCAAAATGAAAAATCGTTTCAACAAAATGATAAGGCAAATAAAAACAAAGGGAAGAAGACTGATACACATTGCCACTTTTGTAATTGAGATGGCCACTTAGAATCCAAATGCTTTAAGAAGCTGGAAGCCTTGGAAGCAGCAATGAAGAAGCATAACATCCATTTGGAGCACTCTTCAACTTCAACTTCATCTTTAGGAATAGCACTTTCTGCATGTGGTTGTCAAACATCTCAGTCTGGATATGCACTAAATGTATTTTCTTCTTCTAATTCTCATGAGTGGCTCATTGATTCTGGATCTTCTTATCACATGGCCAAAAAAATCCATGTTTTCTTCTTTAAATGATTGTAACACCAAAAATACATATGTTGGTGATGATAGATCTCTTAGGGTTATAGGGACTGGAACTGTTCATATAGACAATGGTCAATTTATTGATGTATTATGTGTTCCAACCTCATCCTGCAACCTTCTACCTGTATATCAGATAATTCATTCAGGTGAAGGTAAAATTGTTGAATTTTCACCTCATGATGTTGTAATTAAGGACCTAAGAGATCCTAAACAAATTTTAGCTATTGGCATTGCCGATGATTCTACAAGGTTGTATAAGTTTAGCAATTTTGGGTCATCAAATCTTCCCTCGGTATTTGTTGTTCATAATGATGAAGTGAGCAAACTTTGGCATTGAGTGATTTGGTCACTTAAGCTATCGCTCCCTTCAGAGTCTATGTAAACAAATATGGTGATAGGTCTTCCCATCGTATCTTGCAGAGATGATGCTTGTTCTGAATCTGTACTCGAAAAACATCATCGGGATAGTTTTGAAAAACATGCCTCTTGGCATGCCTCAACCCCTTTATAGCTTGTGCATAGTGATTTATGTGGTCCACTTCCAGTTGTTTCATTATCTGGTTATAGGTATTTCTTAACTTTCATTGATGATTTCTCCAGAAGAACTTGGGTATACTTCTTAAAACTAAAGAGTGAAGTATTTAACATGTTCCTGGCCTTTAAGGCCTTTGTTGAAAAATAATCTGGACATCAAATTCTTAAGCTAGGATCTGATAATGGCAGAGAATATGTTAACAACAAATTCATCAAATTTTGCAGTGAGAATAGAATTCAAATGCAACATATTATTCCATATACTCTACAACAAAATGGTGTAGCTGAAAGGAAGAATCACACCTTAAAGGAAATGGTTAATTGTATGCTTCAATCTAAAGGACTTAGTCTTAATTTTTGGGAAGAAGAAATTAGCTGTGCAAATTACATAATAAATCACACCCCTACAAAGGTTTTAAAGAATATCATTCCAGACGAAGCATGGAGCTCAATTAAACCAGATGTAAGTCACTTTCGTGTTTTTGGAAGTGAAGCATGGGCCCATATTCCAGATGAGAAACACAAAGCTTTAAAAACTAAAAGTGAAAAATGTATTTTTGTTGGATATTCTGAAGATGTCAAAGGATATAGACTTATTCCACTTAAGTCCAAAAATGTTATCATTAGAAGAGATGTAAAGTTTTTTGAAAATATATCGGCCTAGGAGCCTAGTTCAGCGGATGTGCCACCTCTCTCTATCCCTTCTACTTCTGAAAATATTTTTTCTTTAGATGATGATAGTGAGGAAGACAATCCTCCCCCACCTTCTGAGGCTCCTCCTTCACCTCCTCCGCTTCCAAAATGGGTCCGTGCTACTCGGGATGTAGAAGGTGCTCTTGCCGGTGATCCTACATATCAGCGACGTACACATTCTCAGTTCAATAGAACCTCTTCTTTAATGGCTCAAGCTTCAACTAATTATGATCTTGACACCTTTGCAGAAGCTTCAAGCCATCTAGATTGGGACCCAACTATGAATGAAGAATATTGTTCATTATTCGAAAATGATACATCGGATCTTGTTCCTCTACCAAAGGGATGAAAACTTGCTAGATGCAAATGGGTTTACAAAACCAAGTATGGACTAGATGGAAAAGTTGATCCACGTAAAGCTCGTCTTGTTGCTAAGGGTTTTTCACAAGTAGAAGGCATTGACTATACTGAAACCTTCTCCCCTGTTGCCAAAATGAACTCTATTCACATTGTTCTTTCGCTTGCTACCTTTTTCAAATGGGAAGTCCATTACATTGATGTTAAATTTGCCTTCTTACATGGGGACTTGCATGAAGAAATCTATATGGAACAACCTATTGGCTTTATACAAACAATCTCTAACCTTGTATGTTGGCTTAAGAAATCCTTTTATGGTCTCAAGCAAGCCCCTCAAGCTTGGTATGCCAAAATGGATAGCTTTCTTTTAGAAACTAGCTTTTCTAGGTGACATTCTCACAATACTATCTACACCAAGAAAGTGGGCAAGTCCCTTATCATTCTTGTTCCTTAAGTTGATGATCTTATCCTTAGTGGTAATGATCCCAACCTTATAAACCATGTGAAGTCTAGCCTTAAAAAGAAGTTTGAAGTGACAGACTTAGGACACTTGCATTATTTTCTTGGTCTTCAAGTCTTGCAATCCAAGGAAGATATTTCCCTTTCCCAGTCCAAGTATGCCTGTGATCTTCTACGCCATTTTCACATGGAAGGTTGTAAGCTAACCTCTTCTCCCTTTTAGTCTGGAGCCAAAATTTCAGTCATTTTTACTTCACCTGAAGTTGATGTTACCTTATACCATCAACTTGTAAGAAAACTTTTCTATCTAACCCATACTCGTCCTCACCTTTCCTTTGTTGTTGGCCTTTTTGCTCGGTCTATGCAAAACCCACATGAACGTCATTGGAAAGCAACTAAAAGAATACTTCGTTATGCTTGAGGTATAGTTCAGTTTGGGATTCATTACAGTGCTTAAGTAAATCCTCTATTGGTTGCTTTCACTGATTCCAATTGGGTTGGTGACCTTGATGATCGGAAGTGTACTGCAGGTTATGTGTTCACTCTTGGTTCCAAACCTATTACATGGGCTTGCAAGAAACAAAGTGCCATTTCTCTTTCTTGAATAGAAGTAGAGTATCATGGTGCCACAGAAGCTAGTAAAGAAGCCTTGTGGCTTCATCGGATCCTATCAGAGTTTGGCTTTCAGCAACAACATCTGACTACACTTTCGTGTGATAATCAAAGTGCCATTCAACTATGAAAAGATCCAGTCCAACATCTGCGCAAAAAACACATTGAACTATACATGTACTTCATCGAAAGCTCATTCATGACCATGTTCTTGAAGTGAAATATTGTTCAACAGATGATCAAACCGTAGACATATTTACAAAGGCTCTCACAGAGGCAAAGTTTACTAAACTTCACTTTATGGTTCGAGTTTAGGAAGTTGCCACTAAGGGGGGGATAGGCTCAAATGCCTCCATCCTTCTCCTATTGTGTCATATTCATACATCCTTCAATCCCATCCCAAGTTTTTCTTAAGGGGGGATGTTAGGATATTTCGACACATAGGAAATAGTTAAGTATAACTTGGTCTAGTGTAGAGTTAGGTAAAGTGTTTTTCTTTACTATGTACTTTTGTAACTTACAATCTGACTGTCATGATATGTAGTGATTCAACGGTTCATTCTCTCCTCGGTATTACAGAAACTTGATCTGTTGCTTATCACCTGATTGGTCCATGATCTCTATTTAAAGAGCATGGAGGGTCATTTGTAGGGTAACTGTTCATGAGAGAATCTTATGTAAATTTTCATTCTTTATTAATAAATTGCCTGAATTGGCCATGTTGGCTCAGGCCATGGACTATTTCCCTCTTTGAGGGTTTTCACCACATCAACAATATTGGTGTGTTGATTTGTGATCTATTTGTGATTGGTGTCCTTTGGTGTTCAGTTTGAGAAACTTACCTTTTAAATTTCTAAACTATTCTCCTTATAGAAGTGGGTCTTTCCCCTATCGATAGCCTAGCTATAACTAGGCTTTTGTTTTACAAGCACAAACTCAATAACATAGGAGACCATAGACTTTCTAAGCGAGCTTTAAATTCCAACCAAAACCACCTAAGGCTCAACAGAGGTTGGTGTAAAGACACCAGGGCTTGGTTAAACCATTGGGAGATCGACGAGAATGTTGCCTTGCAAAACATTAATAACATTAAAAATATTGTTACTTCTAAGTTCAAAGAAAAAATGTGGTGTGAGAAAGATTTTTCAGCTCAAATAAATTTAAGATATTATAAGGAGATCATCAACCCCACCCAAGAAGATCAAAATTATCTCTCTGTTTTAACCAGCTCAAAGAAGAAAATTAATATAGCGAAGATTATAATGAACTCTCATGAGCTCCGGAGTGAAACGGGTCATTGGGCAATTCCTAAAATACCATGGATGGAAAGGTTTTGCCATCTCTGTGAGAATAAAAACATAAAAACATAAAAACATCGAGGATGAAAATCATTTCCTCGTAGAGTGCTCCGCGTACAACTACATTATATCTCAATTTCAAAATATTTGTTGCAATACTGACCTTCCTAGCCTTTTATGTTGTCATAATTACAGTGAGCTTGGGAGGCTTCTCTCCAAGCTTTTTGAGCATAGGAATAAAATCTTAAATCAAAGTAAATTATTTGTTTCTTTACGTCCGATCAGTGGATGTTAACCATCACCGTCATTATCATAAAAAAATAAGTTTTTTACATTGTAAATTTTTAAATTATATATTATAGGTTAAAAAGATATTATGAATATTTAACAAATATATATTTAAAATAGATATGAAATCAATATAAATTGATTTTATTATTTAAGTTTCCTGCCATCGATCACATGTCTCACAAAATGATACCTCACATCAATATGCTTTGTCTTACAATGATAAGCTGGATTTGTAGCTGAATGAATAACACTTTGACTGTCACATAATGCATTCACCTTCTCTTACATCCTTCCAATCTCATCAAGTAGACAATTCAACTAGATTGCTTCCTTACTGGCATCTGAAGAAGCCATATACTCTACTTCGGTAGTGGACAAAGAAACAATTTCTTGAAGTTTTGACATCCAAATAATTTCTCCATCTTCAAATTTTCTGCTTAACAAACCCTACTCCATTAAACTTTCATGAATTTTCACAATTTGTTCCTCTCGACATATTAAAAGAAAATTGTTTTTCTTTGCTTATGTTAACGAAAACCTACTCCTTTTCATTCATCAAAACATTTAATTTCTTTAGCTAAAGAAACCCTACTCCTTTTTTGTCATCCAAAATTTAACAGTTTTCTGAGAATTTTCACTGGCTTTCTAAGATTGCCCAACAATTTTTTTTTTAGCGTTTTAAATTTACTTTTAGTCAACAAAATTTAGGTTGTCAAATGAAAATTTGATACATATAACTCGGTCATCTCGGTGCTCTCAATGTCTTATTTTTAAAAAACGACCCTCTGTCTCTATTTTCACTTCGCACGATCCAGCGGTGGTTCCAGCGCTCTGCCTAAAATCTTGTCTTTTATCTCAGAAACAAAAATAACCATGCCTACTCAATCTCATCTTATTCACGACAACTTTTCTACTTAGCGGCGGTGAGAAAATTTTCTTTAACTTGTTGTTCCTTTAACTGTTTGTCGTTTATTCGACACCACAAACACTCTTCTTATTGCTCAGACAAACCTCTCCCTTGGACTCAACAATTGGCTCTTAAAATTTACATTTGTTGCGGCTTTCTTAGAATACATTGTCGAGGCGGCATGGGTTCTGCTTTAGTGTGGGCGTGCACGCTTCATGTTTGGATGCACATCCTTTTCACATGCAAATACTCGTACAACATTGACAGTTACTATTCCAAGCGGACGATGCTCTTCTTATTTACAGCAGTGCGTAGAGTTTCTTAAGGCTCCCTTCAACTCTTCGAACTGATGGTGACAATCAAAATGGCTCTTTTCGGGACTGCATGCCTCAAACGCAACATCTTTTTCTTCGATGACTCCTAGTTTTCTCCAAGTAAACTCAACTCCATGCTCTGATACCACTGGTTGATTTTAGAGCTTATCTTTCAATCAATCAAGAAATGAAATCAAATTAGGAAACTGAAACAAACAAACAATCTAACACAAAGAATTTTACATGATAAAACCTTGACAGTGTATCAAGGAAACCTCCACGCGACAAGGGATTGGAAATGTTATTGCTCATAAATGTTTCTCTAACTTATAATGAGCCTCTTGGGCAATCACCAATAAATATGAGCTATTTTTTTACATAACTTATTTTCGTTACAAGAACTGATTGAATGGTAAAACATGGATTTACCTACAATTACATTATTTACATAATTCTTGTCATTAGTTCAACAAGAACTAAAACATAGTCAACCTGGCTCTTCACAACCTTTAGGAATAAGAACCTATGTTCTCCAAATTGGAGAGTGAGTCTATGCAGCTAGAATTTTGGACAAATAAAATGGACTATCATCACAAGTCTATGAAACATTTAAAAGAAAAGTCAATAGTTTCCCAAGGAACGGTTCAAAAGGAGTATAAAGATTCACAATATTTAGCTTGTTAAACTCCAAATCAATTAACCAAATTGCTTAATAAATACAAATCCATTCATGACTTGAAGTGGCTCTATTACTAGTATAAATTTGTCTTAGCGACAGATCTACCAAGAGCCAAAAAGGATAAAAACTCATTATAAGCAAAACAAAAATGACAATGAAAAACTTGAAAAAGGATTTACATGTAAAGATAATCAATCCCTTTTAGTGCTTTCTATTGACTGTTTAAATTATATTTTTGAATATTTATCATTTTTGATATTTTATATTAAAAATTAAATGAGTTACACATTTTCCTCTTATTAATAAGTAACTACATTATTTTACCTTTAATTACCTTCTCCTATCGCATACATACTTTACCCCCTCCAATTTTTATTGTGTTGTTTAAGATAGCTTTTTACTACATCTATAGATTCAAAGTTCACCCATCAAACTTGTGATTTCAATGAATTCTTGTTAGATTTTAGACAAATTAGTTTACAAAATAAACTATTTTTTTTCTCCAAAAAGTCACACATAAAGACTACTAGTGTATATAAATATATACACTTTTTATCTATACATATAGAAAGAGGGAGAGTGTTCATACCAAAATATATTAGTTAATACACTTTATTTAACTTTTACATTGAGATATTTATAAGAGAAACACAATTTTTTTTATTACTTTATCGCTATAAAGTTATATAAAATTATATTATTAAAATTGATATCAAAATATTTTTTTATTACTGAAAGAGTGAAAGTGAAATATCTATCTACCGAGTAGAATGAAATTGAAATATCAACTAACTCTGTTATTGTTGTGTTATGTGTTAATCAATTTTTAATTGTTTATTTATATGGTTATTTAAACTTTTTTTTAGTTTTTTCCTCACATTAGTGAATTTTATTATTTTTATTTTTTAAGGACATGACATACTTACACATAGCCTTATTTATTTATTTTTTTCAATTTTTTTTTGTTGACATTAGTGATTTTTTTATTATTTTTCGAGGACGTGACATACTTACACATAACCCTCATAATGGATTGTAGAAAAATCTATTTTAAGCATAGAAGGATCCAATATCATTATAATAATTTTTTTTTGATAATGCAAAACTTGAAAAAAGGTTTACATGTCAAGAGAATTAATTCCTATTAGTGCTATCTATCCATTGATTAAATTATATGTTTGAATATTTATCACTATTAATATTTTATATTAAAAATTAAATGAGTTACGCATGTTTCTCTTATTAATAAGTAACTACATTATTTTACCTTTACTTACCTTTTCCTATAGCATACATATTCTACTCCCATCTGGTTTTGATTGTGTTGTTTAAACTTGTTTTTTACTACATATATGGATTAAAAGTTCACCCATCTAACTTGTGATTTCAATGAATTCTTGTCATATTTTAGACAAATTAGTTCACAAAATAAACCAATTTTTTTCCAAAATGTCACACTTCACACACTTTCTCTCTATTGATAGAGAGATATAGACACACACTTTCTCTTTATAGATAGAGAGAGATTGAGAGAGAGAGAGAGGGAGGGTTCATACCCAAATATATTAGTTAATACAGTTTATTTAAGTTTTATATTGAGATATTTATAAGAGAAACATAAAAAAAAAATTTAATTAGTTTATCCCTATAAAGCTATATAAAATTATACTATTTAAAATGGATATCAAAATATTTTATTTATTACTCAAAGAGTGAAAGTGAAGTATCTACCTACAGAGTGATTTTCATTTTTTTTTAGAGGAAGTGAAATACTTACACATGGCCCTCATATTGGATTGTAGAATGAGCCTCTCGGCTCAATTAGAAGGAAGGACAAGCACACCTCATGACTCCATTACCAAGTTCCCAATCATGAACAAAGCAAGATGTTGTCATAAAAATCCAATAGCTATTTGAATCCCTTGCAATACAATATGTGAATAATTCTATCACTAAAATTATGTCATCCAACCAATTCAGTAGAGAAAAATGAGGCGGCGAAAAGCATATAGTAAACAACAATGTTTCCAACAAAAGCATTTTATTTTTGTCATAGACAATTCCAAAAGGCAAAGAAGATATTAATGCAATTTCTCTAGAACTAATTAAAGTGCTCAACAACACAATCCATAAGAGAGGTGTCAAGCACTTTCAAACCAAAGACAATAGTTTAGAACTAATTCTGAACAATCTCAACTAGTTTTTTCACAAAATTGAAGTTGTGTAGGAAACAAGATCCATAAGAGGCTTGTCAAACATTTTCAAACCAAATACAATAGTTTATAGCTAATCCTGAACAATCTCAACAAGTTCTTTCACAAAACTCAAGTTGTGTAGGCAACTAACTCAGTGAAAGGGATTCTTACATGGAGCGAATGTTGTTTGGTTGGTAAAATAGGGTAATTTTTTTAAAAAATGAGCCAATTTATGTAGTTTTTCCTCTAATCTATCGACGATTATATCAATTTTAGGTATAATTTTTTGATTCTTTTATTTTTTATTTCTTTTATAAGATATTTCCTTTAGACGCTACTATAAAAATAGGTGTACGAGTGCATTGTCTACCCTGAAAAGGCCACAAATCCAGTCAGCATGACCACGATACAAGTTCAAAACATGGTGGTTTGTAGATAAAAAATGGCTCAGTAGATGAATATTGGCCCATTGGCATTACAATAGCTTAAGGGTCCATAAAGTGTCCCAAAAACATCATAAACAAAAAACCCAAAATCCAAGAATTATCACAGAACAAAAATCATCAACAACTGCATGAGAGGCTCGGTAGTGGACAGTGGTTTATAGGAGTCTTTGGGGATTACACCCCAATGAAATAGAACATCTCTTAAGTATTATATTTTTTTATGCATATTTCCTAAAAATCAGAAGCACGAATTCTCAATTTACTCTACCAAACAACCATTCAATATATTTATGGCCATTACTGGCTGAACATAAAGGCTCAAGGTTTAAAATAAAATAATGAATAGAGAGTCAAATCAACGTATTTGGAAAGATGTGGCACTCTGCATTGGCCCACAAATTTAAGGTAAGCTTCAAGACTGGTATAAATTGGTCTAGAAAGAACCCTTCATCTATTTCCAATTGAATAACAAATAATATAGTAGAGAATTCCCTTGTCAAAACCCTAGTAAACTATTTTTTAGCTATTATACAGAGTGATGAAGCACTCCATATGAACAAATATATAATACCTAGGGTAAAATGGATTTCCTCAAAATACTTGGAGGACATTGCATCCATTCAATTTAATTGTAGAATCCATAGTACTGATCACATAGCATTGCAAAAGAGGCCCACGTTACAAGGTGAAAATAAAAATATCAAATATGTTGAATGAAGTGCACAAGTGATCCTATTTGAGAACAGTTGGCTCATTGAGAACAAAACTACAAAGATATCAGTTAAAATATCCATTATCTAAAAATGCCTTAACAAAATACTAAAAAAAAACCTTAGCTGACCAAATACCATTAAGATGACCTCGCCAACTTAGAAATGAGATATGATGAGCTCAATGTTTCCCCAAGGCTACCATTTCTATAATGTTAAGTGTGAAGCCAAATTCATGGAGGATTCTATATCAAATCTTTCTAGATCTCCAGGATTCTAGATCTTTCTACACCGCCATTAGTTTCTAGAATCACATGCAGGATTCTAGATCCTGGATTCTATATCAAATCTTTCTAGATCTCCAGGATTCTAGATCTTTCTACACCGCCATTAGTTTCTAGAATCACATGCAGGATTCTAGATCCTCCTACACCGCCAGTGGTTTCTAGATCATTGCAGATCTCCATCTGAATCACACACAGGATTCTAGATCCTTCTTCCACCTCTATAAATTTGTAATTTCTCTGGCGAAGGAAAGGAAGCGAAGGCCCAAGCATGCTATGTAATGCAAAGTTATTTCTGTTCTCCAGCTTTATCTATTTCATTGTTTTTGACTAAGTAATCTTGTTGTTTCTCCATTTGTTTGTCTCTCTGAATTATTCTCTGCTATTGCCATCTAAGTCTCTGAGTATAAATCCGTTGTGTGTTATGTATGCTTTTCTCTAAAAACTGGTATCAGATCTAGGGTCGAATATCCACTGTGCAAGCCACTTAGTGCCATCGCCTTGCTCTAGCAGCGTTCATTAAAATGTTGGTTGTTACCACTGGAGCTATTGAAGGATCTGTCCAGGAAATAGCTGAGGAACACTGGAACTAAAAGACAGTTTCTACAAGAAAAACAAGGTCGTGGACCTATGTTGAAACGTGTTGCTAGAGTTTGAAAAATAGAGATTCGTGGAGATTGGAGTTGAAACATGGTGTTTGTAAGTTTTTTTTTACATCAAGCTTGTACGTATATGTGAATTTTTTTTTCTCAAACCAACATATGTATGTGTGAAATGTGAAAAGGTTAAAACATTATATATGTTTTTATATTTACTATGAAACATATATAATTATATGTTGGAATTTTGAAAAGTATATTTTAAAAAGGAGCAGGAATTTTGAAAAGGGTATTTTAAAAGGAGGAAGGTCATTATTACTAAATTTTAAAGAGTAATAATTAAAGTTTTATTTTTAAGTGGAGTTTTTTGTGTTTTGGGGTGTGAATTTGATTGAAAATGGAAACAATAGTTACAGATATGGAGAAGTTGAGCGAGGCTAATTTTTCCCTTTGGAAATCACAGATGGAGGATATACTGATTTTAAAGGATCAGTATTTGCCGATTGAGGGCACAACAAAGAAACCCTCATTGATGACAAATGAAGAGTGGAATTAAGTTATATAGAAAGGCGATTGCAACAATCCACCAATATTTAGAAAAGAATGTTTATTTCAATGTGTCTGGAGAAAAGATAGCTGAAGGATTATGGAAGAAGCTCCATGATCTATATGAGAAGAACACAGCATCAAACAAAGTGTTCTTGATGAAGAAGCTTTATAATCTCAAAATGAAGGAGGGTGCTTTAGTTGTTGAGCACTTGAATGAATTTAATATTATTACTAATCAACTTGCCTCTATTAAAATCATTTTAGATGATGAAATTAGAGCTAGTTTGCTAATGTGTTGTATGCTAGATAGCTGGGAAAAATTAATTGTAGCTATGAGCACTTCCACAACTACAGGGAACCTGAAGTTTGATGATGTCAGCAGTAGTTTAATGAATGAGGAGCTGCGACTCAAGTCAATTACGGAAAACCTGGGAGGAGAGGCTCTAGCTCTAGCTGATGGTTGTAGGAGAATGGATCAAGGATGGCAAGGGCGATCAAGATCAAGAGGCCGATCAAAATCAAGGAGAGGAAGGATCATCTACTTTCATTGTGGAAAACTTGGGCACATGAAGAAAGAATGTCGATTCTAGAAGAAAGGACAAAAGGATCAGAGACCATCTAGTACAAATCACAAGTCATCTAGCACAAATGAAGATGAGACTATTGATGTAGCCACAGATGGTGATGTGTTGTTTACTGTTTCAGTATAGTATGCATGTGTATATACATCTAGCAGTAGCTTTGATTGGATCCTTGACTCAGGGGCATCTCACCATGTAACCCCATGCAAAGATAGTTTTATTTCATATAATCTTGATGATTATGGTAGAGTGCATTTGGGGAATAATCATTTTTGAAGTATTGTTGGAGTGGGAGATGTCCAGATCAAGATGAAAGATAGACAAGATATATTTTTGAAACAGGTCAGACATGTACCATAAATGTGCATGAGTTTAATCTCTATGGGATGACTAGATTATGAAGGCTATTCGACAAGCTTTGGAAAAGGAGGCTGGAAAATTAGAAAGGGTGCATTGGTCATGGCCAAAGGACCCAAGACAGGAACATTATACACATTCAAGACATTGATAGGAAAATTAGATTTGGCCGTTGTCACAAAAGAAGGAAATTCAACAGATCTGTGGCATAAGCGTTTGGATCACATGAGCTAGAAGGGCTTAAAAATCCTGGTTGTTAAAAATTTATTTCCAGGTTTGAAATCCTACAATCTTGATCTTTGTGAGCATTGTATATATGGTAGACCAAGAAGGGTTTCATTCCTTAGAGGTGTCCATGACAGAAAGAAAAATGTGTTAGAATTGGTACACTCGAATGTGTTTGGGCCTGTTAACATCAATTCATTAGGAGGAACATCATATTTTGTAACATTTATAGATGATGCATCCAGGAAATATTGGGCATATCCTATGAAAAATAAAAGTGAAGTGTTTGGAATATTTCAAAAATTCCATGTTGCTATTGAAAGAGAGACTAACAAATTGTTGAAGTGTTTAAGAATAGCTAATGGTGGAGAATATTGCTCAAATGCGTTTAAGGAATATTATAACAGGTTTGGCATAAAGCATGAGAAGATTGTGCTTGGTACTCCTCAACAAAATGGTGTTGCAGAAAGGATGAATCACACCATTATGGAAAAGGTGCGAAGTATGTTGTCTAATTCCGGTTTGGAGAAGAATTTTTGGGCTGAAGCAGTCAGGACCACTTGCTACCTCATAAATAGATCTCCAACTACAGCCTTGGATTGTGGTATCCCTGAAGAAGTTTGGACTAGTAAGAACTTGAATTATTCTCACTTGAAAATCTTTAGATGTGAAGCATTCATACATATTCCCAAAGAAAATAGAACTAAGCTAGATGATAATCTAAAATGCATTTTTTTGGGATATGCGGATGAAGATCTTGGTTAACGTCTATGGGATCTAGTCAAACATAAAATTATTAGAAGCAAGGATGTGATATTTAATGAGTCAGAAATGTTCAAGAGGACTGTAGGTGAGTTGGAGGTCAAGAAGGTTATTCACAGGTTTGAAAAGCAACAGGAAAACATACCACCAATACAAGAAAATGAACAACCAATTCAAGAGCATGAAGAAAAACAACTGGAAAATAATGAACAACAAGAAGAAGGAATCTTGCAGGAACCTTTACAGGAGATTCAACCTGATAATGCACCACCATAGTTGGTTCGCAGATCTTCTAGGCCTCATAAGCCTTCACAAAGGTATCCTCCTTCAAACTATATTTTGTTGACTGATGAAGGTGAACCTAATTGCTTTTCAAGAAGCTTCTAAAGTTGAGCAAAATGAAGAATGGAAGAAAGCAATGGAAGAATAAATGAACTCTTTGCAGGAAAATAAAACTTGGGAGTTGGTAAACCTCCCAAAAGGTAGAAAGGCTCTACAAAACAAATGGGTGTACAAGATTAAGCATGAAGGTGAAGAAAAGAAGAAGAGGTATAAAGCAAGGTTGGTGGTGAAAGGTTTTTCCCAAAAAGAAGGTATTGACTTCACTGAAATTTTCTCACCTGTTGTTAAAATGTCATCCATTAGAGTCATTCTTGGTCTAGTTGCTGCTTTAGACCTAGAATGTGAACAATTAGATATAAAAATTGATTTCCTTCATGGTGAATTGGAGGAAGAAATTTATATGGAGTAGCCAGAAGGCTTCATAGTAAAAGGCAAAGAAGGCCTTGTTTGTAGGTTGAAGAAGAGTCTCTATGGGTTGAAACAGGCACCTCGAGAAAGGTACAAGAAATTTGATTCAATCATGATGGAACATGGTTTTCAAAGGTTGGAAGCTGACCATTGTGTTTATATCAAAAGGTATGATCAAGGAAATTATATCATATTATTGTTATATGTAGATGACATGTTGATTGTTGGGCATGATAAGAATAAGATCAATCAGTTGAAGAAAGATTTGGGTAGCAAATTTGTAATGAAGGATTTGGGACTAGCACAACAGATATTGGGCATGCAGATTATGCGTGACAGGAAAAACAAAAGGATCTGGCTGTCACAAGAAAAATATATCAAGAATGTGCTTGACAGGTTTAATATGAAGGATGCCAAGCCAGCTTGTACACCCCTTGCAGCCCACTTCAAGCTGAGTACTAAATTATGTCCTAGTGATGACAAGGAGAAAGAAGAGATGAGCAAGATTCCTTATGCTTCAGTAGTTGGTAGTTTGATGTATGCCATGGTATGCACATGACCAGACATAGCATATTCAGTGGGAGTAGTTAGCAAGTTCCTTGCTAATCTAGGCAAACGACATTGCCAAGCAGTAAAATGGATTTTGAGGTATCTCAAAGGTAATAGTCATTACTGTTTATGTTTTGGTCATGATGAGACTATTCTTGAAGGATTTACGAATGCGGATATGGCTAGAGATATGGATACTAGAAAGTCCACTACAGGTTATTTGTATACATTTGTGAGTGCAGCAGTATATTGGGTGTCAAGGCCACAAAGAATAGTAGCCCTCTCTACAATCGAAGTAGAGTACATAGCTGCAACAGACGCTTGTAAAGAGATGTTGTGGATGCAGCGATTCCTAGGAGAGATAGGAATAAAATAGGGCAAGTATGTGTTATATTGTGATAGTCAAAGTGCCATTCACTTGGCGAAAAACCCAACATTTCATTCAAAGACCAAGCACATTGACTTAAGGTACCATTGGATCTGACATGTGTTATGTATGCTCTGGTCTAACATCTAAGAAACTTTAAATACATAGCACGGATCAATATTCATCTATGCTAAGTGACAGTATAAAAGAAATGAATGTGAACTCTACGTAACCTGTTTAACTGCTAAATAGAATCGCTAGAGAGAAATTACAAGCATGAAGCCATTAAACTATGCAGCAGCGACCATCTTAGCGATTTTGAACACGTCTTTCTCGATGGTATTTCTTCATGTATTGCAGGTCGATCTTAAAGACTTATCGTACTCGATCTTCCTTGGTTTTGGAAGACTCCCCATAGAATCAAACTGCTTGGGGCTTCAATGCTCAATGCTCACAAAGAATACAATGTTATGGATAACAAAAGAATGAGAAGAAGAGTTTTTTCTTAGTTATGTCCCGGTAATAATGCTTCATTCCAATTTTAACGCAAAGCCTAACAGAAAATGGAAGGAAAATAGTAATGGAGGATGACTGGAAAATTTTCATCTTCGAGCTAATTTCATGTGAATTCTCATGGAAAATGATGGAATGAGTGCAAAAGAATTAAGTTTTATAGGTACGCTACTCATGTCTAGAAGGAACTACGATACTACGAATGGTATTGCACATGCAAGATGCAGTATTGCGGGTAGAGAAACATCATTCAACAATGAGAGTCAAGCACAATTAGCAAATCAGAATAAAAAAAAACAGAATTAACATAGTTAATAACATAAATTGATTTTTTTTGTAGTGTAAACATTACAAATTCTGGTTTTATTTTTTGGTTAAATAAGACTTAATTGAATGTGAACACATATATCTAATAAGTTATATCATGGTTTGATCTGTTAATGAAAAAGGTATTATAGACTATGTGTGAATTCGCTTATGTTACTTAGTGCAATATATCGAAAATATTGTGAATAACATAAACACATAAACAACTTGAAAACACATTCAAACACATATCAAGGAGTTTATCAGACTTTTTGGCTACGTCTCCTGGTCCTTTCGCTTCTAGTGTTGACCTCTTTATTTTGTCTTCAAATTGTTGTTACAGGTATGAGCTCGAAAACAAAGTCTCAAATAAGAAAATGGACATCACCACTATGTTCAACGCGAGATTTTGAGTCAAACAAGTATAAACTCAACCATATTTGGCCATTGTGACCTCCAGACCCCTTGGAATGGTCCAAAACCACCTCTGTTCCTGCAAAACCACCCTCTGTTTGGAAAAAAATGCCTTGGCCTACATAAAACCACCTCAAACTATGCCTTGGTGGTAAGGCTGGTTCACCACAAGCAATGGTTTATTAAAAATTTTGTGGCTTGACTAACCAACTCCCACCCTTCGGCACGTTGGTTCTATTTCGGTGATATGGTATTGATATACCTTATGTAGTTGCAATCTATGGTGAATGTGGGATAATGCGATAACATAAAATCGAAGGACTAGCGATCGTGGGGTTGATCCCGGCCATCCGGCCTTTTTCCGAAGGTGATCCCGACACCAAACTAAATACAAATTTATCATATCCATTACCAAGTCCTGTCCAATCCAACAGTTATCGCATCACCTGTTCGCAAACTATCTTGGTCAATCTCCACCGTCGATGTAACTCGTCGAATTGAACAGATATCGCGCAATGTCTCGTAGATTCTTGCACAACCGATATCAGATCAAGGGCGCACGAGAAAAGTGGTTTTCTCGTGCTACGTGTCACCCGTTAAGGTTAATCATGTGAAGTTGAGGAATACCATTTACCATTTTATAAGCATGCGAGATACTGCTTACCGCTTATGAATACTACTCCTCTGTTATGCTAAAATGTGGCTTACTCTGATCTCTTCATTTCTTAACTTTATTTTGCATGACTTAATCCTAGCCATCTATCTCCCTGACTCTCATTCGTTGATTTGACTCATCCAAAGATTGTGCTTTGTTTCTCTAAGACCACTTTCATATGCATTTGAAGACTTTGATACGAAGGCAAAACTGAATCCATTTTCAATCACTTCTCCCCACTAGAAGATTTTGGTCCACCAAAAGTTAGTTTTAGCTGTCGAGTAAGTGAGGATAAAGTTCCCTCACTTTTCCAATCTCTATCCATCGTGCTTTACTCAAATTTTTACCTTTGAATTCAACTCGAAGATACTCAACATTTTCTTGTCGCGAAGTCCTTATCCTCCTGTCAAGAACTGTGTCCTCTTGTAGCTCATTAAGATACTCGGGAAAAATATCTCCAATAGAAGGTAGTTGACCTTGCTCTTCGGGATCTTCAATCAATGAAGGCTCATACGATCACAAGTTTTCAACATTTACGACCAAATATATTTTCATATAAGCTAGTAGATCTAGGCAAAAATCATTTTTACCAATTTTGTCAAGTATTTTGAAAGGACCATATCTAATTGGTTTCAACTTCTTATGTTCCCCTTGCAGTCTTTCTTTGTTGATGTACAACCAAACTTGATCACCAACTTGAAAACTATGCTCAACTCGATGCTTGTCATGTCGCGCCTTATACATTGCTTGGCTTCTTTCTAGCTGTTCTTGTACTGCCTGGTGAATTTCCTAGATTTTTTCAATGAACTTGGTTGCTTTGTCAACATCATTGTGTCCATCAACTGCTATGTCTTTACCAAAGACAAAATCCAGTGGAGACTTTGGTATAAAACCAAAACAAGTCTCAAAAGGAGATCTCTAAGTAGAAGAATATTTTTCATGGTTGTAAGCATGTTGCACATAACAGAAATGCTCATCCCAAAGTTTGGGATGCTTGCTACAATATCCTCAAAACAATTGTATCACTGTCTCGTTCACCACTTCTATCTCACCATTGGTTTACGGATGAAATATAGTTCTCCTCTTTAACTTTGTGTCCATTAGCTCCCATAGACTTGACCAAAATTTCACGACAAATTGAGAATCTCAATCAAAGACAATAGAAGTGGGTAAAACAAAATGAACCCATATATTTTTAAAGAAAAACTTTGTAGTTTGTTCAGTTGTGACCTGTTTATTACATGGTGTCAAAATACACATCTTACTGAACCTATCCACAACTACATACAAATAATCATGACTCTTTCTAGACTTTGGCAATCCCCCCAAAAAATCAATGGAAAGACTTTCCAAAGGACGAGAAGGAACTGGAAGTGGAGTATACAAGCCTGATTATCTATTACTTGGCTTTCCTATAGCACACATAGTACATACTTTAATATATCTAGAAATTGTTTCATTCATTCGTGGCCAATAGCAGAATCTTTGTAATTGTGCAACTGTTTTACTTACACCAAAATTACTTGATATGAGAGAAGTATGTGCTTCTCGAATTATATTAACTCTTTCAGTTTGTGGAATGCATAACTTTCCCAAATGATATAAGATTTTTTCCTTTACGTAATAATCCAATTCTTCTACCTGCTTGCCATGACTTAAAGTTGCATATACATCTTTAAAATCTGTGTCTTGAGCATATTGTTCAATGTAACTTTCATGAATTACTGAATTATTCTTAAGTATTGTGGATGCATTTATAATTGGTCTTGATAACATGTCTGCAACCTTATTATGTATTCCCTTCTTGTATCTGATAACAAGATGAAATTGTTGTAGAAAACCCATCCACCTGTAATGTCGTGGTTCTTGCAATTTAGTTTGTCAGTGTAAGTATTATAGTGGTTGATGATCTGTGTGTATGATTGTTTCTTTACCCATTATGTAATGTTTCCACTTTTTAACACTCTGAACTAATGCATATAATTCCTTATCATATGTAGGATAGTTCTGATGTAAATGTTTCATAATTAAAGCATATAGGCTTTCCGTGTTGCATCAACACTACCCCCTTGGCATATTCAATTACATCTGTCTCGATATCAAATGGATGTTGAATATCTAGCAGTGCTAGTACTAGCGTTGTACTGATCCTTTCTTTCAATGTGTTGTAGGCTTTATGTTGTTTGCCTCCCCACTAAAATGTAGAAATTCCCACTGTAGATCAATAGATTATGCAATATACTAAAACACAATACAAAATATAATTCTAAAACACTTTGCGGAAGCTTAATCGAATTAAGCAAGATCCAGAGAACACATATAACTGAGAATAAGAAATCAATCACACATAACAAAGAAGAAATAACCCGGGGAAGGCCTCAACCTAAAACCACAACTCTGTATTATCATACAAGTGGAAATCTTGTTCAAGTTACAAAAAGAATCAGCTCTCAAGCTATCCTGCTCTCTCTGCAATCAAACAATATTGTTGATAGGCAGTCAAAGGCTTCTCCAAACCTTCTCCTCTGCCCTCCAAGCCTCCTATTTCCTTTCGTAGTTTTTCCTGGGGTACAATGCTTCCACTTGTGTGAATTCCCACCTCACACTGCTCACTTGGCTTAGAAATAACTACACAAACCTGAAGGAGATAAATCCTTCTCCATATATGAGATTCCTTTATAAGAAAAATCCATCCAACTAATAGTACATTGTCCCTCCTCTAATCTCAACTGGGTCTCTGTCTGAACTGACATGCATGAGTTATTTATGAGAGAATATTCAGTTATCTGAACTGCAACAGTTACATGCATGCAAGCATTAACTAACTGAACTCACCATTAATTCAACAAATTGTTTGAATTAATCTAACTAAACTTGACTCAGTTAACTGAGCCAACTAATTACAACTCATCCTTATCTCTTTAACTGATGGATAAATTCCTCAATCAATGGAGAAACTGTTGCATGTCCCCACATAGACTTCATGTTTGATTTTCCTTAAGTAATTAACTCAATATGAATTAATTAATTATTTTACAAACAACTGCTAAGATCAAATTGGAATTTTACTTCACCATTTTAGTTCAAGGACTAACTAAAATAGGAATTTATCCCGAACTACTAAAAATAGCAATGCTACTTTTAGCACTTCCATTTTTCATTCCTTATTTCTCAGTCCAACACTGGTACCTGAACTACTATTTATAGCAGTGTTATTTTTAGCACTTCTATTTTTAGCATTTCTTGTTGCCATTTCCAACACTCCCTCTCAACAAGAAAGGCTTCAACTCGAACATGATCCTAAACCTTTGGAAAGTTTTGCATGCAACACTTCTTCGAAGTGTGGACACTAAAGCAACTCTAGAAACAAAAAATCTCCCAACTAACCTCCCTGTTGGGCTGGAAACATTCTCTGATGTTGAAGCTTCCTCCACTGTTGACAAGTTCTCCCTCCCTGACCTCTATGCTGCTGCAACACTCCATGCATCTCGCACCATTGCACACCTCTATGTGCCATCCTGCATTGGTGCAAGACTCTTGTGCCTCTTGCATTGTTGTAGCCTACTAGCTCTGCACTGTCTTGGGATTCCTGCACTGTAGCTCCCTCTGCCGCTCCATCCGCATATGTCTCTACCCACTCAGCCAGTCCTACTACTCATCGTTGGGGCTTCCATAGCAAGGCCTAATCAAAGAGGTTGGGTACCTCAATTATCCTTCCCCTATTCCAACCTTCTTGGGACTGTCACTCCACATCACCCCACCTCCTACCTGGAGGTATGGATGCATGTGATCCCTTTGCCAACTTGGCTTGAAATTTTCCCCTACTGGAGGTCTCTACATGAGTGGATTCCTCCACTTGATGTCCTCTCGGCTTCCCTAGTTGTGGCTGCTCCACAACCTCTTGAAGTTGCTTCACCAATTGTGGCTCCTCCACAATCATCTTAGACTTCTCCTGTGGCTGCATGTTGAGAGGTAATGTACTCTCCCTCTCAACCACCAATTCTCCAACAATTTCCTTGCTCCTTAAGGCTTTGCATGCATCTTGAACCTCGAGAGAATATAGGTTCTTGAATCGTCAACCGATCTGCTTCACCTATCTTGTGATGATGTGTCTAAGTAAAACCTTTCCCTTACCGAAGACTACAACATAGACTCTGTCTTCTAGCATTGTGATTGAAACCAAATTTTTGTTCAGTCCTGGTACATACTTGACATCAGTCAAGGTAATGAGAGCTCCATGCTCCCTCTGAAAAACAATTGTGCCTACACCTGATACAATATACTTTTCATCATTACCCATCGCAATCCACATATCGAGTTCCTTCTCCTCCAAGGTACTGAATGAACTCTTGTCACCGGTCATGTGGAAAGAAGCTCCACTATAAAGAAACCAACCACTTTCCACCATGGACGAAACCATGCATGCGAAAAGTGTGAAATTCAACTCGAATTGTGAGGCCATTGCCTCACCTTTTGATCCTTCCACGGATCCCTTCTTGGATTTCCTTAGTGGACAATTTGTAGCAAAATGGTCCATTTCATGACAACGAAAGCATCACACTTTCGATTTGTCAACCTTCGTCCTACCATAGGAAGAACTTGATTTGGGATGAGATTTGTTCTCCTTCCCTTTCTTTGCCTTACTCACTAAGGCACAATTTTCTTCATCCTCCTTGGATGGAGAAGATCCATCTCTAGTGCTTCTTCTTATCTCCACCTGCATCAGATCCAACCAAAGTCATTCCCATTTTGGCAATTTTTGTCTTCCATTAACTGAGTCTTGGTAGCTATGTCAGCTCTTAGGAAGACTGAGGAGTGTAAGACTCACCATGTCATCATCAGCGGTCATGATACCTACACTTCCAAGCTCATCCCTATAGGTGGTGAGCTTGTTCACATATGTAGAGATCTTGTCGCCCTTTTCACACTTGATCTTACAAAGCTTGTCTTTCAGTGCCATCTTCCTCTGATCGTTGTTGTTCTGATATAAACCTTTCAATGTTTTCCACATCCAAAATGGTGTTTGCTTCCCATGGAGGCTCGAGACAATGTGGTCTCGAACTCCCTCAAGGAGGATTCTCCTTGCTCTAGCCGCACATTTCTTCCAACTCATCGATCATATCAGACCTCAAACCCCATATAACTCAGCCTATTTCCCCGTCGAATCTGGTCATCCATCAGATCATTTCTCTGTTGTTGATCTGGAGCCTCCGGATCCTACGGTCTCCGTCCATATTGGGCGGGTAAGTAGCATGATCTTTACCCATTTGATGTGTGTGATTTTCTCTCTCATCCGCCAGATGCATGTCACCTAATGTATGGCATCGGGCGGGGCTCGGTCGATCTCACTTACCACTTGAAGCCCTTCCGATACCTTGCCGGTTTTAGCGCGGGGCCCGCCTTCTGACGAAATTGGTGATTTTCGCACGATTTTATGCTTTCCTCATGACCGAGTGCTTGGGGGCTTTCCTTTACTTAGGGGGACACCCTACGATACACGATTATCGCGTATCAGAAACCACCCCTGTTTCTGGATTTGACCTCCAATTTGTCAATTTGTGCCAGTGCGCGGTCACCATGGGCCAACGGTCTACACGCTTTGACTGAAGATCCTCGTTGTTCTGTGCTAACCACAAATTGCCATTGTTTTGAGGTTATTTCTGATACATGCATAAGACTTTGAAACTTTGGTATGAGTTTTTACAGACTTCGGGAGACTTTAAGAGAGTTTAAGGATCCAATTTGGATCACGGCCTTACCACTGAAAAAGCATTTGGACCACCAAAAGTTGGTTTTCAAGAATTGAATAAGTGAGGGTATATCTGTCTCATTTGTCCAATATCTATCCACTTTGAATTGCTTGGCTTTGAACCCTTGAGTCCAATCATGAGGTACTCAACATCTCCACTACGCGTCATCCTCACCTTCTGGTACCAAAACGTGTCTTCTTGCAATTCATTGAGATATTCAGGTAACGGATCGCCAATAGAAGGCAATTGACTCTACTCTTCGGGATCTTCAATTAATGAAGGTTCAAATAGTCTCAAGTTGTCTGCATTAATGACTGAGTAGATGTGCATGTAAGTTGGTAAATCAAGGTGAAAAGCATTCTTACCAATTTCCTCAAGTATCTTGAAAGGTCCATACTTTATTGGCTTTAGCATTTTACCTTCACCTTGCATTCTGTCTTTGCTTATATACAACCAGACTTGATCACCAACTTGGAAACTATGCTCCATCCGATGCTTGTCATGCCTTGCCTTGTATTTGGCTTCACCCTTTTCCAGCTATTCCTGTACTACCTCATGAATCTCTTGGATTTTTTCAATGAACTTGGTTGCCTTGTCCACATCACTATGTCCATCAACTGTTATCTTTTTACCAAAGACAAAATCCAAGGGAGACCTTGGTGTGAAACCAAAATAGGTCTCAAAAGGAGATCTCTGTGTGGAAGAATGTTTTGCTTGGTTGTAAGCATGTTGCACATAACACAAATGTTCATCCCAAAGTTTGGGATGCTTGCTGCAACAGCCTCTGAGCAACAGGATCACTCTTCTGTTGACCACTTCTGCCTAGCCATCTGCTTGTGGATGAAAAGCTGTGCTTTTCTTTAGTTTGTTGTCCATTAGTTCCCATAGACTTGACCAAAACTTCCCAACAAATCACGAATCTTGATCAGATACAATGGAAGTGGGTAATCCAAAATGAACCCATACATGCTGAAAGAACAACTTTGCAGTTTCTTCAGCGGTAATATGCTTATTACAAGGTATCAAAATACACATTTTGCTTAACCTATCCACAACAACATATAGATAGTCATGACCCTTCCTAGATTTAGGCAGTCCTCCAATAAAGTACATGGAAACACTTTCCCAAGGATGGGAAGGAACTGGTAGTGGAGTGTACAAGCATAGTTTTATATTGTTGGGCTTGATTTTAGCACACTTGGTACATCCTCTTACATATCTAGAAAGTGTCTCATTTATTTTTGGCCAATAACAAAATCTTTGTAGTTATCCAACCATTTTAATTACACCAAAATGACCTGATATTAGAGAAGTGTATGCTTCTTGAATTATCTTTACTCTTTCAGTTTGTGGAATGCATAGCTTCCCACAATGATATAAGAGTTGGTCCTTAATATGATAATCCAATTCTTCTACTCGTTTTCCTTGACTTAAAGTTGCATATACATCTTTAAAATCTATTTCTTGAGCATATTGTTCAACGTAGCTCTTATGTAATACTGAATTATGCTTAAGTATAGTAGATGAGTTATAATTGGTCTAGATAACATACTGCAACTTTATTGTGTATGCCTTTTTTATATCTGATGAATAAATGAAACTGTCGTAGAAAACCCATCCATCTATAGTGTCTTGATTGCTACAACTTAGTTTGGGAGTGTAGATATTGAAGTGGTTGATGATCAGTATGTATAATTGTCTCTTTGCCCATTAAGTAATGTTTCCACTTTTTCACACTCTGTACTAATACATACAGTTCTTTATCATATGTGGGATAGTTAACTACTGCAGAATTAAATTTCTTAGAATGATAACCTATGGGTTTACCGTGCTGCATCAACACCGCTTCCATGGCATAGTCACCGCCATCTGTTTGAATCTCAAATGGTCTTTGAAGATCGGACAATGCTAGTACTAGTGTTGTACTAATATTTTCTTTCAAGATGTTTAAGGCTTTTTGATGTTTTCCTCCCCACTGAAACACCTTGTTCAATCCTGTTAAAGCATGTAAGGGAGCTACAATTACGAAAAAGTTAGAAATGAACTTTCTCCAATATTTTGCTGCCCCTAAGAAGCTTCTAACTTCTATAGCAGATTTCAGTTTAGGCCAATTTACAATGAATGCAACCTTAGAGGGATCTATCTTCAATTCACCGCTCCCTACTATGTGTCTCAAATAATTCAAATATGTTTTTCCAAATTCACATTTTGAGAGTTTAACATAAAGATTTTATCTTTTCAAAACATCTAAGGTCTGCTTAACATGCTTTAAATTTTCTTCCCAAGTTTTTCTTAATATAAGAATGTCATCCAACTATGCAATAACAAAATCATCAAGAAAAGGTCTGAGTACATCATTCATTACTCTCATGAAAGTAGAAGGAGCATTAGTTAAGTGAAAAGGCATAACTAGGCACTCATACAATCCATGCTTTTTTTAAAAGCAATCTTCCATGCATCTTGCTTTGCAACTCTGACCTAATGATATCCACTATGCAAGTCTAACTTGGAAAAATAAATAGCTTCTTTCAATTGATCTAACAGATCATCTATGCGAGGAAGAGGATAACGATTTTTTATCATTATCTTATTCAATGCTCGGTAATCAATGCACATTCTCCACGAGCCATATTTCTTTCTCACCAAGACAATTGGAGACCCACATGGTGATGTGCTAGGTCTGTTGAACCCCTTCTTGAGCAACTCCTACACCTACTTCTTGATTTCTGCATTCTTTAAAGCTGAAAACTTATACATTCCGATGTTAGGCAATGGAGCATCTTGCTGCAAATTAATATCCTGCACTATTTACTTTTTGGGTGGCAGACCTTTAGGTTCTTGAAACAAGATATTCTGAAACAACTTTTTCTAAATCAGCGTGCTATTTAGCATCATAGCCCTCAAATACATTGGTTTTATCAGGTTTCTTTTCCTTTACAACCATCAGCAAAAATTGTTTGCATGAATTTACAATTCATTTCATCTGCCCTAAGTTTATGAGAGTACAATTATTCTTGAGCTTATGAGCTCTTACAGTATATTTGATTCCATATTTAGCAAGTAGATACTTGTTCTCATATCTATAGAAAATAGCATTTCTATCATACAAGTAGGGACTTCCTAAAAAAATCCCACATATATCCAAAGGAACTATATCTATCTCAACCTCATCTACAAACGCTGACCCAAAAGAAAACTTAAGTTTACATTGTCTAGTAACTTGTAGTTGTGCTCTATCACATAACCAACCTAATGGGTATGGTTTCTTGTGAGGTGTAGTCAGTAATCCCAACTTCTTTACAATTGCTTCACAAATTAAATTTACTTGTGAGCCACTATCAAACAAAGTATCAATCATTTGATGCTTGGAAAAAACTCGAATATGGAAAAGCTCATGTCTTTTTCTCTCATTTTCTTCATTATTAGTAGATTGTGCAGAATTACTAGTGGATGCTTTAGAGTTTTTACCTTTTATACCTACTACTATGATTGTTGTTTCATCTCTTGAATCCGACCCCGAATCCTTTTGAATAGCTGCAACAGTCTTCTTCTTCTTGCCCTCGAACTTCATAGGTCTCAGCTCCGGATGCAGAATCCAGCAGTGCTCATCATCATGCCCACCTTCTTACAGTGAGTGCATGAAGACTTGGTTTTCTGTACAGTGTTTTTCTTCCTCTCTTTCCATTTCTGTTTTCTATTCTCCTTATTTTTGCTTGCAGTGGGTTGGAGTGATCCCCCAACTTCTGGGTTCCCATTCATACCTCTAGCTTCGAGATGTGTAGCCTAAATGGATACCGCATCTATACTAGTGGGGTTAAACATGAGCATGGTGTGCCTCATGTAGCTGTGTAGACCACCTATGTACTTCAACAGAGTCTCAGGTGATTCTAATGAAATTCCTAGAATCAAAGCTCTTTTCCTAAATTCTTGGGTGTAACCTTGTACACTTTTCCCTTTCAATTGGCGAAGATTTTTCCAGCTTATCATGGCTTGCTGCATGTAAGCTAGCGGATAAACTCTTCCAATTTCTGGGTTAGCTTCAACCAACTCTCCTTCTAATTTAAGCTTTGATCTTCTTAGCATTCAACAACAAAATCCAACACAAGCTTGTCTAACCTTAACAGCCTACCGCTCTGATACCACTTGATCTGAAATCACCAGTAAATGACCTCAGAGAATTAATGAAGGTATTATAGACTCATGTGTTGGGGTGTGCCTATGTTATTTTATGCAACGGATCGATAAGATTGCAAAACACACAGACACTGAAACAGTAAGAGAACACAATAAGAGAACACACAAAACAAAACAAGCTTAATAAGGAGTTAACCCTATCCTCCTGGGCTACGTCTCTTGGTCCAGCCTTTAGTAGTGGCCTTTCTATTGTGTCTTAAAAGTAGAGCTTTTACAATAATGAGCTCAATTTGAGTCTCACTTAAAAGATGTTGATTAGTAGGATTGTACTTGGATCCCCCAAGTCTCTAGAGTACACAGACTCCCCTTACTGAATCTCAACCTCAATTGCTCTCAGCGGTATGAGTCCAGTTTGGTACTCAATACCTGACAGGTATACACAGAAGAGTTGCTTGAACCTCTCAAGCCTTCTCTAGAGTTCACAGACTCTCGAGTTATCTCAGTCTCTATCTGCTCGATGTTGCATTTGTTTTGCAGGTCAGCTCAACTTCTTTGTTCTCTGCAATTTTCTTCTCTTTCTTTCTTCCTCTTTTGTCTTACTCTCTATCTGTTCATGGCTTAAAGCCAACCTGCTTCCTGACTGTTCATTTCCACTCCCCGGCTCCCTAGATCTCCTGCCTCTGTCCACTTGAATTCCCCTGCTCTGCATCATCATCACTGTGTAACGCTTCACATAGAGGTGGCCACATGTATCCTCACGAACTAAGTGTCAGTTCTCTTTGAATGATTGTTATTTCCATTTCTCTAAGATTGCCTGTGAAACTGATTCCTCTGCCAACTCATCAATCATACCAAACGTTAAACTTCATATGACTCAGCCTATTTCCTGTCGAATCCGGTCATCCATTGGATCATTTCTCCAGCATTAATCTGGAGCCTCCATATCCTATGGTCTCTGTCCATATTGGGCGGGTAAGTAGCATGACCTTTACCCGTCTAATGTGAGCGGTTTTCTCTCTCATCCGCCAGATGCGTGTCACCCAGTGTATGGCATTGGGAGGGACTCGGTCGAACCCTCTTACCACTTGAAGCCTTCCGATATCCTGCCAGTTTTAGCGTCGGACCCGCCTTCTCACGGAGTCGGCAATTTCCAAACGGTTTTATGCTTTCCTCGTGACCGAGCACTTGTGGGCTTTCCTTCACTGAGGGGGAAGACCTACATACGCGATTAGTGCTTTATCAAAAACCACCTCTGTTTCTGGATTTGACCTCCCATTTGTCAATTTGTGCCAGCGCGTGGTCACCATGGGCCAACAATCTGCGCGCTTCTGCCAAAGGTCCTCATTGTTCTGTGCTAACCACAAATTGCCATTGTTTAGAGATTATTTCTGATACGCTTGACATCCATAAGACTTTGAAACTTTGGCATGAGTTTTTACAGAGTTTGGGAAACTTTAAGAGAGTTTAAGGATCCAATTCGGATTAGTAGATCAACAGATTATGTAATATACTAAAACACAATACAAGATCTACTTCTACAACACTTTGCGGAAGCTTAATCGAATTGAGCAAGATCAAGAGAACACATATAATTGAGAATGAGAAATCAATCACACATAAGACAAAAGAAATAACCCGGGGAAAGCCTCAGCCTAAAACCCCAACTCTGTATTATCATACAAGTGGAAATCTTATTCAAGTTACAAAAAGGATCAACTCTCAAGATATCCTACTCTCCCTGCAATCAAACAACACTTCTCATAGATAGTCAAAGGCTTCTCCAAACCTTCTCCTCTACCCTCCAAGCCTCCTATTTCCTTGCGCATTTTTTCCTAGGGTCCAGTGCTTCCACTTGTGTGAATTCCCACCACACACTGCTCACTTGGCCCAGAAATAACTGCACAAACCTGAAGGAGATAAATCCTTCTACATAGATGAGTTTCCTTTATAGGAAAAATCCATCCAAATGATAGTACAATTTCCCTCCTCTGATCTCAACTGGGTCTCTGTCTGAACTGACATGCATGAGTTATTTATGAGAGAATATTCAGTTATCTGAAGTGAAACAGTTACATGCATGCAAGCATTAACTAACTGAACTCACAATTAATTCAACAAATTGTTTGAATTAATCTAACTGGACTTGACTCAGTTAACTGAGCCAACTAATTACAACTCATCCTTATCTCTTTAACTGATGGATAAATTCCTCAATCAATGAAGAAACTGTTGCATGTCCCCACATAGACTTCATGTTTGATTTTCCTTAACTAATTAACTCAAGATGAACTAATTAATTATTTTACAAACAGCTGCTAAGATCAAATTCGAATTTTACTTCATTGTTTTAGTTCAGGGTCTAACTAAAATAGGACTCTATCTCGAACTGCTAAAAATAGAAATGCTATTTTTAGCACTTCCATTTTTCATTCCTTGTTGCTCAGTATAGCACTGGTACCTGAACTGCTATTTATAACAGTGTTATTTTTAGCTTTTTTGTTGCCTTTTTCAACATGAAACACATGTTTCACACTTGTCAAAGCATGTAAAGGAGCTACAATCAAAGAAAAGTTAGCAATAAACTTTCTCCAATATTGTGCTACCCCTAAGAAACTTCTAACTTCTGTAGCAGTATTGGGCTTAGGCCAATTTACAATGACTTCGACCTTAGAGGGATCTATCTTCAATTCACCACCCCTACAATATAGACAAAATAATTCAAAGATGTTCTGCCAAATTCACATTTTGACAGTCTTACATAGAGATTTTCTCTTTTCAAAACATCTAAAATATGCTTTACATGTTCATACCATGTTCTACTAAAAACAAGAATATCATCTAAATAGACTATTACAGAATCATCAATGAATGGTATAAATACATCATTCATGACTCGCATGAATCTAGTTGGAGCGTTAGTTAAACCAAAAGGCATAACCATCCATTCATAGAGTCCTTGCTTCGTTTTGAAAGCAGTCTAATTACATCCTATTCTGCAACACTGATATGATGGTATTCGCTTTGCAAGTCCAATTTAGAGAAGTAAACTACATCTTTTAACTGATCTAACAAATCATCAATACGAGGAAGGGGATAATGATTCTTTATTGTGATTTTATTTAATGCTCTAAAATCAATTCACATTCTCCATGAACTGTCTTTCTTTTGCACTAACACAATAGGAGATTCGCACAGTGATGTGCTTGGTCGAATAAACCCTTGATCGAGCAACTCTTGTACCTTTTTCTTTATCTCTGCATTCTCTAGATCTGATAACCTAGACATTCCAATGTTATGTAGTGAAGCATCTTGCTACAAATAAATCTCATGTTCTATCTCTCGCTTGGGTGGAAGCCCTTTAGGCTCTTGAAATAGAATATCATAATTGGAAACAACTTTAACTAGATCTACTTTCTGTTTAGGATTACAACCTTGGAATGCATCAGATTTATCAATATCCTTTGCTTTAACAATCATAAGAATTGTTTCCTTGAATTTACAATTCTTTTCATATGTCCTGAATTTATGAGAGAGAAATTATATTTGATTTTATGAGCCCTTACAATATATTCAGTTCCATCCTTAGTGAGTTGATACTTATTTTCAGTTCAATAGAAGATGGAATTTATATCATAGAATTATGGACTTCCCAATACAATTCAACATATGTCCAATGGGACTATGTCTAACTCAACCTCAACTACAAACTTTGACCCAATAGCAAATCAAAGTTTACATTGTTTCGTAACTTGTAGCATAGTTTTATCACATACCCAACCTAATGGATATGGATTTTTATGAGGTTTTGTTTCTAGACCCAACTTCTTTACAATTGCTTCAAAAATCAAATTAACTTGTGACCCACTATCAATTAATGTATCAATTTTAGTATGCTTGAAAATGACTCTAATAAGAAATAGCTCATTTCCTTTCCTCTCATCATTATCATTATCATCAGAATGCGAAGAAGTACTTGTAGATTCTTTAGAAGCTTTACCTTTTATACTTGTAGCTGTAACTATTGTCTCATCAGCTTAATCTGATCCCAAGTCCTTTTGAATAGCTGCAACATTCTTTTGCTCTTTACTCCCAAACTTATTAGGCTTCAATTCCGAATGCAATGACCAGCAGTGTGCCTCATCGTGTCCTTCCTTCTTACAATGAGTTCGTGAAGGTTTATCCTTCTTCAAAGTGTTTGTTTTCTTCTCCTTCCATTTAAGTTTATTTTTGTCTTTATTCTTGCTTTCAATAGGTATGGATGATTTCCCAACATCTTGGGTTACATTTTTACCTTTAGCTTCTAGATGAGTTGCTTGAACCGATACATCATCTAAGCTAATTGGATTAAACATAAGTATGGTATGCCTCAAATAACAATGAAGACCACCTATGTATTTCAACAATGTCTCTGATGAGTCCAATGATATGCCTAATGTTAAAGCTCTCTTACAGAATTCCTGAGTATAACTTTGAACACTTTGACCTTTTAATTGACGTAGTGTTTCCCAACTCACCATTGCTTGTTGCATATAAGCCAAAGGATAAAATTGATTTTTAATAGCAGAAACAAATTCATTCCAAGTTGAAATGATTTTACCATGATTTTGGAGATCTTCTTGTGTCTCGCCTTCCCACCATACAAGTGCGGTTCCTCCAAGTCGAAGGCTAGCAATATGGATATTCTTTCTTTCTGAAACAACTTTCCGCAACCTGCAATATACTTCAATTTGTCTTATCCAATTATCAAGCTTTTCAACATTAAGTTCTCCATCATAAATTGGCAAATCAAATTTTACATCTAATTTGATCAAAGAGGATTTCTTCTTCTTCTTCTTAGAAGGACTAGATTTATGAGAAGAAGAGGATGATGATGATGATGATGTTGATGATGGAGGAGATGGGAGAGGAAGGATTCCTTTCTTTCCCTTATCTTCTTGATCTTTAGGTGATGAAGTGCCTTCATCTTTGTTCTTCTTAAACTCGTGATACATTTCTTCCGCCATTGCACGTATTGTCATGAAACTATCCAAGAATTGAGATTCTGACCCAAGTGGAGTTTCATCTGCCATCCTTCTTTGTGGAAAGAGCTTCCTATCTCTGGATTTGCCTCAACAAGTTCACCTTCACCTCGTCGGAGCCTCAACCTAGTAAGCATTCAAATCTCCATAGAAACTTGTCAAACCTTAAAAGCCTTGCTGCTCTGATACCACCTAATATGTTAATGAAAAAGGTATTATAGACTATGTGTGAATTGTCTTATGTTACTTAGTGCAACGGATATAAAAGGTTATGAATAACATAAACAAATAAACAACTTGAAGACACATTCAAACACATCAACACAGCTAAATTTAATAAACGAGTTCACCAGAATTTCTGGCTACATCTCCTGGTCCTTCCGCTTCTAGTGTTGACCTTTTTATTTTGTCTTCAAATGGTTGTTACAGGTATGAGCTCGAAAACAGAGTCTCAAATAAGAAAATCGACATCACCACTGCGTTTAGCTCGAGATGTTGAGTCAAACGATTATAAACTCGGCCATATTTGGCCACTGTGACCTCTAGACCCCCCGGGATGGTCCAAAACCACCTCTGTTGATGCAAAACCACCCTCTGTTTGGCAAAAACTGCCTCGGCCTGCATAAAACCACCTCGGACTGCGCACTAGTGGTAGGGTGGGTTCGACACCTGCAATGGTTTATTAAAAGATTGGTGGCTTGGTTAACCAAGTACCACCCTTCGGCATGTTGGTTCTGTTTCGATGATATGGTATTGATATACCATATGTAGTTGTAATCTATGGTGAATGTGGGATAATGTAATAACATAAAATAAAAGGACCGGTGGTCGTGGGGTTCACCCCGACCGTCCGACCTTTTTCTGGCCGTGATCCCAACACCAAAATAAATCCATGTTTATTATATCCATTACCAAGTCCCGTCTGATCCAACGGCTATTGACTATCTTGGTTTATCTCCACTGTCGATCAGTCCCACGTGATCCGACAGCTATCACATCGTCTGCTTGCCAACTAGCCTAGACGATCTCCACCGTCAATGTAACCCATCCAATCGAACAACTATCACGCAATCTTGTGCAGATTCTTGCACGACCGATATCAGATAGAGGGTGCGTGAGAATAGTGGTTTTCTCATGCTACGTGTCACCCTTTAAGGTTAATCGTGTGAAATTTAGGAATATCGTTTACCATTCTATAAGCGCGTGAGATAATGCTTACCGCTTATGAATACTACTCCTCTATTCTGCTAACATGTGGCTTAATCTCATCTCTTCATTTCTTAACTTTATTTTGCACAACTTAATCCTAGCCTTCTATCTCCCTCACTCTCATTTGTTGATCTAATTGATCCAACAATTGTGCTTCGCTGCTCAGATACCACTTTCATCTGCATTTGAAGACTTTGATCTGGAGGCAAAACTAAATCCATTTTGGATCATGGCTGCGACACAAATAATAAGCTAAAGTGATACTTGGATTTTTTTTGGTGGTTACATTATAAAAATGTCAGTGGTCATCATTTGTGTGATCATGATGTAAGAATTCATTAGTTTTTGAAATGCTATAAGAAGAAAAAAATGGATAATTAGATATTTCTATTTTTGGCCAAATATGAGAGTGACCATCATGTCACTGATCAGTTAACAAAAATATTTCAAGGAATATGAAGGTTGCAGTGTTCAAATCTTTTTTAGATATTATAAATGGATTTAACACCATCAAGTACTTTTGGGCACCAAAAATTTCGAAATTTAGTTAGATCAGAATTTTTAATATTTTTGTGAGAGGTTTAAAATACACAATTATTTTTCCTTTTAATAATGTGAGTGGTCATCATGTTCTTGGAAAAATGGTCTCATGAATGGAATACATCTATGATCAATTATATGACACAAAACACTTATATCACTTCTAAAATACCTAATATCTCTATAAAAGATATTGATCAAAATATTGCCAAAATCATATAAAGGGGATGACACGATATCACGATCGTGGCTGTCTTCATAAAAGTCAAATATCCTAATAAATGATAACAAATTTATATTAAAGAAATTAGTGAAAATTATTATTTTAAAAATCTACATCAACATTAAATTTTAAAAACAATTTATAAGAGCAAATGCTAACATCTTAAGGGTCCACTTGTTAGCCATTTTCATATTCCCTTCCCATGGCAAGTCCTAAATCAATTGGATGGCAAAAGACACTTTTAATTGGTTTTGCAATGGGGGGAATATTTCATCTATAATTGACACTCTGGTAGGCTCTTTCAAGACCCTCATGCTTCAAGCACATTTATAAGATGAATGCGAAATGCGCTCAGGCTCACACAGTGATGAGCACATTGGTCAATTCACGATCAAATTTCAATGGATTAGATTGGGTTATCCCATACAATTTTGGGGTTTTCATGACTGAGTGCTCAATGTGGTATGACTGGTGAAGCATAGAAGAGTAACATAATAGAGATGCAATTTTATCACTAAATTCGATTTAATTGATTGAAATTATATTGATTAAAAAGGTTCAAATTGCTAATAATAGATGTGTTAATCTTAAGTTACAAATACATTACGAATTATTTTTAATTTCAGACTTAACATAACCTGCCAAATTTTATGAGGTAATTAGGGCTAATTAATACACTCTAACTGTCCACTTAACAACAATCACTACTTTTTGTTGGTCTAAGCCTCAATTAGACTTACAATTCTTGAAATCAAATAAAAAATTTGGTTTCCTTCTACATGTTACTACAGGGTTTTCTTGTTCTCAACTCTACATTGTACAACATTTTTCTTCCTTTTGCTCCAAACCTTGTATTCTACATACTTTTTATTGTTATTTGGCTTCAATCTTTCTCATTTTTTCTACAATATTTATTTGTCATCTTTATCATATTCATGTAGTTTTTCTTCTACATTTTCTTGTCTTCAACTATTGCTAATTGAACTTCTCTATCCACCTCTATAAGAACAAAAAAACTATTCTTGTTTTCCTTCATCTAGACTTCCATGGCCACAAAGTCTTCAAACAACTATGATCATTTTCTTAGTTTTTTCTACTCCCTGTTTTGTTGTAGTTATGCTAGTTTTTTCATAACCACTTTAACTTTTATCATACTTAGCCTTGGAAAAGAATTCTTCAAGAAATATTAGTTTAGTTTCGTAATCAAAATCAACATTCAATACTAGCTTCTTCTCACCTATTATTGCTATTGCAAAAGGTGGTTTTAGTTTCATCATATTCAACTGCAATTTCATCTCCAACACATGTATTTGCATCTTGGGCTTCACTTTCTCCATCATGTTGATACTCTTATTTTGGTTTTGTAAGATTTTCCCGACATCTGCAATCACTCCTACCATATCAAAATAATCATCTTTTTTTTACACAAGCAATTTCATTAACAATTCCAATGCTTTGGTGTTGCTCCTCGTTTCATTATATGTCATTTCTAGAATATTCCATATGCTTCTTTTGATGTGGCTTCTATGGTAAGGATGTTGTCATCTGAACATTGTTAAATGAGAAACAATGTTACCACATCATCAATGTTGTCATCCAAACATTGTTGAATGAGAAACAATGTTGCCACATCATCATTCCTATTCACGAAGAGTTGGAATTGGGTGTTCTTCAAACCCTTTCAAGACAATATTTTGTGACTCGTCTATTCATAATTTGATTCATATTTTAATGGTTCAAAATTCATACTTTTTATGGGAGAAAATATGAGGTTTTAAATATAATAACTGCTAAAAAATCCATGTTCATAAATTTGAGGATAACTTCATCACCTTTCAAAATCAATGATAAAAATAAAATAATTTCATTCTTATACTCTTTCAAAAACAATTTATCTTCTCTTGTATATTTTACCTTCCTTTTTATCTTTTTCTTTCTCTAATGCATTTTTTAAATCACCCTTGTTTTATATTTCTTATACATTTTTTAAGCACTCACTAAAACCAATTTCAAAAGATATTTCCAAACAAAATGTGGATAACAACCCCTCATTTATAATATTATGAATATATCTCTTTATATTATCACTATAAAGAAAACAATGACTATAAAGAAAACAATGGAAATTTTATCTAGGGTATCTTTCCACACAAATTCTTTTCAATATATATCCCTATGCCGTACTCACTTATGCGAGGATGCAACAATGGTTCATATCAGGTGCAACTATTCCTTAATTAGTTGGTGACTTCTTCAAACAACAATTATTTATTAGGATTATCTCAATGAAAATTAATAGAAAAATGGATATGCAATAGGCACGAGATTTTTTTTTTTAATGATAGTTGGTTTATAAACTTTCTATTGGTTTTTATCTCTCAATTTAACTTATTGGTTTCTTTGGATCTTTGGATTACTTAGCTCTTACACCAATTTGATAGAGAGAGGAGGAAACCAAACTCAAAATAACTTAGAATAATATCACATATAATATATTATAGTTGCAATTCTATCACTAAAATTCATTAATTTAATTACATAAAACTACATGATTAAATAAACTCAAAACAACTAACAATATATGTGCTAATATTAAATCACACATACATTGACTAATTCTAAATCAATTTAATCTACTTAAAACTATGAGAAGTTGTAAAGAAAAGTAATTAACACACGCCAACAAGTACCACACCATATAACCGCATGCTATTGAAAGTTTGGCAAACACGATTGCACAACTTGGGTGAATGCATGGTCTCGATTAGTATGTGGAGATGCACACTGGGCCAAATCCATTACTTGTTTATTTATTTAGTAGGGGTGACACACATCTATTGCATGACCAAACGTTTTCTGAATGATGGAATGAGTCCACATGGAGAAGTTGAGTTAGGTTTTCCACCCTATGAGTGTGGGCATGAGGTTGGCTCTGGTGAAAATGAAGAGCTAAAAGAATATTTTCTCAGGTGGATGAAAAGGCTTACGATTGTTCAAGTGAAAATTGTAAAGATATATGTATGCAAGAGGTGGGAGAGAAAAGGGAAAACATCAACACTAGACAACATTGCGAAGTAGCACTTCACATATCAAACTACAAATAGAGAACATTGTAGGTTGTGGATGGCCACAGATGCATGTAACTAAATAAAGAGTTGCATGGTGTGAAGACTAACATTCGGGCTGACATTTTCTTGGGGTTGTAAGCTTGTAGCAAAGGACGGATAGGTGGGTTGTGCAAGCATTCGTAATTTTGTGTTCCATTGTGTTGTATCAAGGATAGTTTCGATGAGACCAATATAGAGTTCCACTAACCAATATATTTGCACACAATTGGTTGGATCAAGAGTGGTATGGAGTTTCATTGGACTACAAGATGTGCAAAATCCATTGGGCCATGTTTGGGCCATTTGTTCTATATTTTTGTAGCATGATCTAAAGACTGGCATTCGAGCTCACGATTTCTTGAGGTAGCTTGTAACTCAGGATGGATAGGTGGGTTGTGCAAGCCTTCATAATTTTTTGTTCCATTGTGTTGTATCAACTTTGGTTTCAATGTGACCTATATAGAGTTCGGCTAACCAATATTTTTGCACAGGATTAGCTAGACTAAGAGTGGTCTGGAGCGGTGAGCTTAAGTCGATTGCAGATTCTCCAAATATTCGAGAATCCGATGGACATGGGCGCGGTCAAAAAATTGACCGCACCTTCATAATTTTTTGTTCCATTGTGTTGTATCAACTTTGGTTTCAATGTGACCTTTATAGAGTTCGGCTAACCAATATTTTTGCACAGGATTAGCTAGACTAAGAGTGGTCTGGAGCGGTGAGCTTAAGTCGATTGCAGATTCTCCAAATATTCAGGAATCCGATGGACATGGGCGCGGTCAAAAAATTTACCGCACCCATGTCCATTGGATTCTCGAATATTCGGGGAATCTACAATTGACTTAAGGATGGCCCGTGAGCTTAAGTCGATTGTAGATTCCCCAAATATTGGGGAATTCGATGGACATGGGTGACATCAAAAAATTGACCGAACCCATGTTCGTCGAATTCCCGAATATTCGGGGAATCTGCAATCGACTTAAAGATGGTTGTTTAGAGTTTTGTTGGACTACTCCAAGTTGTGCCACTCATTCTATATTCAGTCATTGGGCCATGTTAGGGCCACTTGTTCTATATTTAAGCCATTGGGCCAAGTTTGGGCTAGTTGATCTATATTCAAGGTAGTGGTCCAAGTTTGGGCCACTTTTTCTATATTTTTGTCTTTCGACTTTAGCATTTGTAAAAGTTGAAAATATTTACTTTTACCTATCTAGTTTGTTATCAATGTGAAATATGGTGACCTAACCATCAGTTACAAATGAAACCCTTATTAGGTTTCCTAGTGTTTTGAAGTATATATAGATCAATTTGGGAATATAAAGGTAAGGGGTCAATGAATGGACTATTTTTACTCATATATATGCACTTTCTTAACTGGGTAAAGAGATTTCTTTTGAATTTCACATATTGATATAATGAGGAAGTCCATGAGTATCGTTTTAAATTATTTTATATTTTAGTGAGGAAAGTTTGGTAAGTAAGTTGTATTTTTTAATCATGCAAGTTTGGTAAGTAAGTTAGAGTGACATAAAATGTTTGCATAACTTTTGAGTTAGACATTAGTCATATCATATGATGGTTATGGAATAAAGTTTACAAAACCTTGAGAAAAATCAAATATGTCAATCTCCAAATTTCTTTTTAAATGTAAAACTTAACTAAATGTTTATACCTTAAAAGAATTGATCCATCTACATACTTATAAATAAATATCTGTGAATTTTTGAAATAGTATATTATATATTATATATATAATAATTATTGAACCCTAATACTATATGTAAATAATAAGTTAATTTTTTGACTGTTTTATATTTTTCCTAACTAATTATAGTATAACATGTAATATTATAAATAATTTTAGAACAAGTTTATTTAAATATTTTTTATATATTTATTAACTATTATATATGTATTTTGAATATATATATATTATATATATATTTTATATATATATGTAAGTTTTTTCTATGTACATTTTTCATTTATTAAGTGAAAAATTTAATGTGATATTTTACCATAGAATTTTTAGGTTTTTTTTATTGAATCAATTGTTATTTTTATTATTATTAATTTTGTTTTTTTTATTTATTAATTTTTAATTTTTAAATGGAATTAAATTTTTTAATTTAATTTTAATGTAATTATATAAGATGATATTTTTTCCTTCATATTACTTAATATTAGTTTCAGAGTTTTAATTAATTATAATATTATAGTTGATTGTATAGAATATTTTTAATAGTATTTAGGATAGAAGGTTGAAAGTTATTTAAGAAAATGTTATAAATTAAACTAGAATAAAATAAATATAAAAATAATTTTAATGTGAAATGCTTTAGGTTTTTTGAACATGTGATATTGGTAAGTTATGGTATTGGCTCATGATGTTGTAACAATTACTATTTACAAGTTAAAAATTTCAATAATATTGTAAGAATGAATTTTTACAATTGTGTTTTTTTAAATGTATATATCCCAAATAAAAACAAAAATATTGAATAATAAATCATAATCATGAATTTTCAATCAAACCACATAGTCAAAACCTCAAATAAAAAACAGACACTTATTACAAACTACTATATTTAGAGTCGAAATGAGAAAATTTAATGATAATAATCCTACGCCATGAACCCTTTGATTTTGATAATACTATCTCCCCACTTCAAATTTGCCACGAAACTTACTTCGTTGCTTTCATTTTTAAAATGCTTCGAATGCTTTTTTGTCAAAGTACAAACAATACTTTAATCTGGCGTAGCATCGAAACACTTTGATCTTGATAACTCAATCACTCAATTTCAAATTTGACGGGAGACATGCTTCGTTGCTTTCATTCTTAGAATGCTTCAAATGTCTTTTTTATGCCATTGCCATTTCCCAGTGTTTTTAACCCAGAATCCTCCACTGCACCAAAGAAATTGGGAAAGAAAATATCAATCCGTATGGCTTATCAGTGCCTATAGGCAATAAAAGTATAGAAAATCATAGTTGTTTCCTCTTTTTTATTTTTATGTGTAGCAGCGTGCCATTTATTCAAAAATGTGAAACGTAGAGATGTACCGGCGCCACTACATAAGCAGCAACTCACTTTTGATGCATGGATATCTAAGTGCAATAATCTTTTGCATGGAATTATAGTTTTGTAGAGTATATTGTAATTAGTTTGGAGTAAAATGTTTGGATTTCTAATTAATTTTTAAAGTTTTAGAAATTATTTATTAAAATTTTAGTTAAAATTAAATATTAATTTTTTTAGAAATTGAAAAGTATTTTTTGAATTTTGAATGTGTTTATTTGATAATATTAAATATTTAAAATTTGAAAATTATATTTTGAATTTTTAAAATTTAAAATTCTAATTTTTTTAAACTTGGGATCACTAATTTTATGAATTTTTTCACAATTAATGTTTTATTTAAAAAATAAAAAAAAAAATTCATTATGTTTCACATTTTTACTAACTATAGAAACTGGCCTATTTAAAAAGTAAAAGCAACAACATTGCATATTATACTAATTCTTTCTTTCTTGATTTTCCTCAATCAACCTCCTATATTATATATTTTCACAATTCAATTTTCAATCATGATACAATATAAAAATAAAATGTAAGTCAACACTACAATTTTGTTTTCACAATTTTTATTAGAACTTATAAATATAAAATAAGAAAATGATTTCTAGAAATCTTTTTCACTCACATTTAAGCTTTTGTGTAATTGAATTTTTTATTTTAATATACTAGACATTGTAATTTTTTATATTAGATATTTTATTACATATGAATTCTTTGCCATGCAATTAAGATACTAATTTTTTCGATATAGAAATTTTACCATAAATTATTTATTTGTTGTTGAATTATGATCATTATAAATTTAAGGTTAAATAAATAGTTTGTTATAATAGTTAGTTTTTTACAAATTTATTTATTTTATTTATATCACATATATACATTATTTAATATAAATATACTAGAAATTGTAATTTATTTTCCTTATTTGGTCTTATGAGCTAAACATGGAATAAAATGTGCAGAAGGATATTTCAATAAATTGTCAAATTTTGTTACAAATGATGATGTTAAGACTAGTGTTTCATGCAAAATTATTTATGAGACTATTTGTCTTTTGCTCCAAAATTATCTAGTCCATTACTTTTTTTTCGTATATAAATGTATTTTATTCTTATTCTGTGAATTTGTTAAAACATTCAATAATTACTATTAATTACTTTTTGTATAAAAATTAAATACTAAGTAACAATGCTAAATATTACATTTGTTAATAAACTTGTTTCATACTTTATGTGGCAACTATAGCATATAATATTTTTTTTTGTAAACTTAGGCATTCCTCTTTCTATATTACAAAAACAAAATCTTACAACATACTTATGTTCCGGTGGCTAGTCTGCTCGCAGGAAACCAGACCGCCACCTATCAGCCTTATAACCAGACCAAAATTTAAAAATGTTTTTCTCCTTCATACTATCATAGTCGTGCTTTTGAATACTGCTAACTAATCTATCTACAGTACCATAACATAACAACCAGGCACAGTTCTTTTTTAACAACATTTTAAAAAAAATATCCAGAGACTCATCTATGTCATTTCTCATCTGACGAGTTGACCAGGGTAGGCGTCGTTGCGCTGGTCCCAGGTTTCACCTTCTTCTGCTCCATAACCCATTTTAGTTCCTACAGCATTTGCTGCATGTTTCACAGCATCAAGTGATTTCTCGCTGCCTAGACTTAGACGACCGCTATCTCTTTCAGTAGGGTAGCCTTTAGATTTTATGTTTCCTCCATTGTCTAGGTTTTTACCTTCTCCTCTCTCTGCTTTCTTTCCTCCTCCTCTTCTTCCCGGACTCCCTCGTTCATTTCCATAGCTCGAGCTACCGCATATTTCATTATCCAATACTGTTGGAGCATCTTATTAAACAGAGAGTTTCTGCTCCTAGTGTTTCCTGGGTCTGGAATCAGATCCTCCCATTCCCCACGGGGAATTTCCTTTTTCTCGCTAATGGATCTCAACTCCCATTCCCACCCATTGATTTGAGCTTGGATTTTCGGGGAATTCTGATCATGAACATGATTTTTTCTGATTTTGGCTTCCTTCCTCTCCACTTTGGGTTGCTGCTTGTGCCTTCTTCTCGGGTCCGAGCTTATTTTGCCTTCTTCAGAGCCATCTTACTACGATCCTAAAACCTTGATTTTAGTGTGTCTTGCCTACCTATCAAGACAACAAACCACAAATCAGTGCCTTTAATTTGTAATTCTTCTAAAATCCAAACAATTACTCCCCCAACCTTAGCATGAAGGTCCCGCGGGTATTTCTGGCTCGCAGTCTTGAGCCACATCACAACCTTTCCTACTATGCAGCCCGAGCCCCTCTCCCCTCTCTCTACTTCCCTGGAATCCCTGCGTTGACCAACTTGGCTAGTCTCAGCCACCCAAACCTTCTTCCCTCGGCTCCCCATCTCATGGGGAAGGCTTCTAACCCCCCTGTGACCCAGAGGTCTGGTCTTAGCCTTTCGGGAATTATCTGGACAACAGACATGGTTAGGGCTCCGTTGCCCAATATGGAGCTCAACATGACTCGTCAAGGCAACCCTCTCCTCCCACCTCTCCTTTCTGTACATGAGTTGAAATCCCCTCCGTGGGCCAAAATTTTCACCACCCGAGACCTCATCTGCTCTAATGGGGTAAAGGTTATTCATCCCTTTACCAGGATGGACTCATCCTATCCGACTACTACTAGTTAATGGCTTCCTTTTTCTGGACATTTCAGAGAACGAGCAAAGATTCTACCTATAGCTAACACAAGGACTGAAATATGGGGACAAGAGGAAACATACCACCTTTATTTGTCGAAACCGAAGATGGGGGCTGGTCGTTGAGCCTCGCTGCCACCTTTCGTCGATCCTTCATGTTTCGTGTTATACTACATCAACATTCCATCTGCCACCTTAGGAATTTGCTTGTAAACTCTCCTTTGTCCTCGCATCCTAACCTGCACTTGGCCATTCAATTCCCCGGCTCTCATCCTCGCGGTCCCTTCCTCGAGATTTGGCAAAACATGTCTGTCCTCCTTTATTCTTCATAACTCCCACATTCCCCCGGCTGCTCCTGCCATATCCTTTCTGTACCCCTGATTCCACCTGTCATCCTTCGTCAACCATTTATCGTAACTTCCCACACTCCCTCCAGATCTTTCCTTAATGAAGTCTCGGTTCTCTCATCTTCCTCGTCATGTGGCCCTCTCCTACCTTGCCCCGTCAGCTACCCAGCTCCATCACTTATATCACTCCTGTCCTTTCCCACGAATATGTTGTCTGTCCCCACCCGCTACAATCTTTCCCTGCAGCTGTTGCATACCATCTGATCCTGGCCATTCACCTCGGAATTACCATTACCACCCTTATCAACGTCAAGAAATTGTTGTAATTGGTTGCGCTCCTCCAGGAGCAGCGGATCCATTCCTTCATTGTCTATCACCTTTCCCTTATTCCGACTACCCCAGTTCACTAACCAATCAGCGGGTTTATTGCCCAAGCGCCTAACATGGGAAGGGATTAGATAGTTTATTTTGGTCAGGAGTTTCCCTATTTCTCCGATGAGCCACGTCATTTGCTAGCTCTTGCTTACCTTTTCCATTGGTTTTTGTTGTTGTAATTGCTTTACCATGTCCACCACCAATTTAGAATCTCCCTCAATTTGTAAACTCTTAATTTTTACCTGTATCGCAATTTCCAAGCCTCGCTTCAGAGCATGTAGTTCTACTTCATTATTTGTGGCCTCCCCATAGTCCATCGCAAAGATTCTCAGGGATTTTCCACAGTCATTCCTAAAGACTCCCCTGATACTTGCATCTCCTGGACTGTGTTTGGTAGCACCGTCGAAATTTAGTTTTATAAATCCTTGTGGAGGGTGTCTATACTGTTTTATTTTTTCCACCTCTCTGACTTGGTCTTTTGTTTAGACACCCCCGCTTACCATACTCTCGTTTACCTCTAGTCTCTTCAGGATTTCCTCCTCCGTTTGCGACGCCTGCTAGTCCTCTTCCTTCCATATTTATGTTAAAATCATTTCTCTCACGTTCCTGATGGTTTGCTCCCATATGTCTGCTCGAGTTTGGTTTTCTACCTTGAAAATTATACTATGTCGTTCCTTCTAGATGTTCCATAACAAGAACCCAGTGGAGTGTAGCCACGCACAATTTACCACCGGGTTTTGGTAAGGTTTCCTCGGCCAGTTTTCTATGGTGTTAATAATATTCTGATAATTTCTGTGACAACGCTTAAACATTTTGAAATGGTGTTCCCATAAGGTGTTGCTGACTATGCATCGGTTCATCAAGTGCTCCATAGTCTCCTCCTGTGAATTACAGAGCACACAGCGGGATGGTCCTTCTCGCCCCTTCCTCTGGAGCTGGTCCCAGTTAAGCGCCCTGCCATGTAACATAATCCAAACAAAGAAGGACACTTTCAGCCAATGTTTGATTTTCCATAAATTTTTCCATTTTTTTGTCTCTGCCTGTTGATTCTGTTTAACTTTTAGATAATAGCCTTTTGTTATTGAAAACGTGCCTTGAATTCAGGTACCCCATCTTAGAATTTCTTTCCCTGTTTTCCTCGCTACTTTGGAGAATGCCATCTCCTTGTAATAATCCTGCCATCTGTCTGAGTCACTGGCCCTTTCCTAGTCTTCTTTATGTTTCCATTTATGCCAGTATCATCCTACACATGGTTTCCAAAATTTGCGTACAATATTCTCCTTTTCCTGGGACATGAAATCATGGATGGCTTGAAGGTATTCCTTATGGATAAGCCTTTCACGTTGTTTCCATGATTCCTCCCAAAACATGGCTTTATCTCCTATTCTTATCTCCCAAAAGTTATAATCTCTAATGAGTTCTTTGTTACCCCTCGACAAGTTCCAAATTGCGAAGCCTTTGGCCTCTGTCTGGTTTCGCATTTTGTTTTCATGTTCCCCTGCTGCCTCATATTTCCTTTCCCAGATCACCTTCCACAAATCTTGGCCACCCTGTGTCCACCTCCACCAAAGCTTCGCCCCCATCACTTGGTTAAGAACGAAGGGGTCCGTTAATCCTAAACCTCCATCTTTGGATAGCCTACTTAGCCATTCCCACGAAATTAAGGCCCATTTTCTAGTTTTGTTGGTTCCCTACCAAAGAAATTTCTTGAACAAGGCGACCAACTTTTGACTGATGGACTTTGGGATAGCTTGGCACGAAATCTAGTAGATTGGAATAGCTTGCAGAATAGCTTTTAATAGAATTAGCCAACTGGGGGCATTCAATGAGCGAAAGGTCCAGTTTTCCATCTTGTTCCTGATTTTTTTATTAAAGGTTCCTAGTTAGCTGCCCTGTATTGGTGCTCATTAAGCATAATACCCAGGTATTTGATGGGAAGGTTTCAATTCTATAACACATAGTGCGCGCCAAGAATCTTTGGGCCGATAGTGGGGTGTTAAAGAAAAAAACTTCATATATCTCCTTATTAATCTTCATCTGGGAAGCTTGATTGAATTCAGATAATGTTTTAACAATCTTTTGGGCCTCCTTGAGCACGGCCTGGCCATAGAACATAACGTCATCTATGAATTGCTGGTGAAATATAGGGAGATCGTTCCCACAAATTCGTAGCCCCTTTAATTAAGCCCTTGCGACTTGGGTCTTGACCAGCCTACCCAATCCTTCCGCAGCCAGGATGACGAGGAACAGGGACAAGGGATCTCTTTGTCTTAGCCCTCGCGAAGGGTTGAAGACTTCAGTGGGGGTACCATTTAGCAAGACTGACATCACCGGGGTACTTACCATTGACAGAATCCATTTTATCCATCTTTGATCAAATCCGTGGGCTTTGAGAATGCCTTCCAGGTACCCCCAACTAAGGCGGTCGTACGCCTTAGCCAAGTCTAATTTGATAAGCATACCTGGATTTCGAGAATTTTTCAGGGAGTGAATCACTTCCTGGGCCACTATAATTATGTCTGTAATCTGTCTCCCTTTGACAAAACTTGTTTGTTCCTGCGCTATAAGATCCGACAGGATGGGCTTGAGTCTGTTTACCATAATTGTTGCTAAGATTTTATATACTACATTACAGAGGGATATAAGCCTGAATCCTTGTGGTTCATCTGAACTACCATTCTTCGGGATCAAAGGCAAGAATGTGGCATTCAGTCCCTGGTGCATTCATTTAAAACACCTTGATTCCTCCACTAAGTCTAGCAAGTTGTTTCCCATAAAACTCTAGGCTGCCTGGTAAAACTCAGTGGTAAAGCCGTCGGGGCCTGGGGTCTTATTCTTCACCATTTTGTTAACCACTTTCTCTAATTCATCCTTAGTGATTACCTTGAGCAGATCCATATTTTGTTCTCTGGTAACTTTCTTTGGTATATGTTGGTAGACCTTGTCTATTTCCTCTGTTCTGTTAATATTTGGTTCTGTTAGGAGGCCTTTGAAATGCTCCATCAGGAGTCGTTCCATTTCTTTCTACTGCATCACTCTATTTCCTTGACTATCTTTCAATGAGAAGATTTTGTTGTGATGTCGGTGATTCAGCATTGCTTTGTGGAAGAATTTGGAATTCATTTCCCCCTCTTTTAACCATTCCACACGAGATTTTTGTTTCCACAGAATTTCTTCCTATTTGCATCTTTCCTCCAATTGATTGATTACCCTGCCTTCCTCCTCGCCCAATTCCTCGTTTCTTCCATCCTTGATGATTTGATGTTGTATTCCTTCCAATCTAGTCTGAAGTTTTCCTTTCTCCTGTTAGATGTTGCTGAATTATTATATATTCCATTTCTTAATTTTGCTCTTTATTTCCTTAAGTTTGAGCTGGAACGTGTGCATTTTTTTCGGCCTTTCGTTCTTCTCTTGTTTTACTGCCAATAGTTCTTTACTTTGTCTAAGAAATCTAGAGCTCTAAGCCAAAAGGATTCAAAACGAAAGGGTCTATTTTTATTCTGATCGTTTAATGCTATTTCTAACTTGATTGGCTAGTGATCGAACACTATAGAGGGTAGGATAGAGGCTTCATAGAAAATATCCAACCCTAATATGTGCTCAGAGACTAGAAATCTATCTAATCTTGACGCAATTTGTTTGGCTCCGCCTCTTCTATTGTTCCAGGTGAATTTCCCATTTATAGTAGGGATATCTACCAACCTTAAGTCTGCTTGGACATCTCTGAATCTTTCCATTTCCAGGTCTTCTCTACTTATTCCGCCTTTCTTCACTTCTCTAGATGTTATCAAGTTGAAGTCTCCTACAATAATCCATCTCTGCTCCTGGTGCATATCTTTAAGTTTTTCTAAGTGGTTAAGGAATAGGCCTCTATGAGCCTGGGTATGGGGCCTGTAGACAGCCCACACTGCCACCCATTCACTTTGCCCAATGAGTCTGAATCTTCTAGTAAGGATTCTTAGCATTCCTATCCACCAATCTGATAGGACTTCTGCTGGATTCCAAATAATTGCTATCCCTCCTACACTTCATTTGTCGTATATGGTTACGTGTTCATATCTTGGTTTTATTTTATTGAGAATTTCCTCCATCTTCTGACCTGAAATTTTAGTTTCTTGAATAAGCATGATTTGTGGTTTGTCCTTCCCCAGTCTTGCCACTAAATGTCTCTATTTCCCTTTGTTGTTTAGGCCTCTAATATTCCATGATGTCAAAATCATTGGTTAACTTGGGATAGGTTTTGAAACACCGCTGGCAACAAAACCACTCTCTCTGTGTTCACCAGCATCTCTCCCATTAGTTGGATGGAGTTCTTAAGGTTTTTCCTTCCTCATTTTTCCCCCCTTTCCTTGTCCTTGTTGATCTATTCTGCTTTCCCTTTGGCCCTCTTGGTATTGTTTTGGCGTAGCTTTACCTTTTTCCAGTTAGCATTATACTGTTAAAAGGTTTCCGCATACAACCTCTTCTTGTCTTCCGGGATGAACCTCTCATCCAAATTCCTCCATTCATTCAATTGTTTTCTTAAGACTTCTTCCTCTTGACTTAAATCTTCTCTGTTTGTCTCCAAGTCTATCTCCATCTGTTCTACTAATTCTTCCTGTTCCTTACCTTTATCCATGGTCTCACTCGGGGCTTTCATTTTTGTGTAGTTTCTTTCACTACTCGCACTGTTGTATGACTCCTTATCCTCTTGATTTTCCATGGTTTGGTCCTCCTCCTCGCCCTCTTCCTGTAATATTTCAAAGCTATTTGATTTCTCTAGGTTGTTTGTTTTGCCTTCTTGTCTTTCTTGGAGATTTCTTTGTTTATTTTCCTTTTACTTTTCACCTCTTGGAATCCTTCTTGGTCAAATGGCCCTCTCTTTTGCAGGGTACTCCTCCTTTCTTCTTCTTCCCTTATAATTGGGCATTCCTTAGCCAGATGGCCATGGTCATGACACCTACGACATCTAAATGGAATGTGCTCATAGTCTACATTTTGCTGCCAAACTTCTTCGTGATACTCTAGCTCCACAGAATCTGGGATGGGGTTTGCTAAGTTCATATAGAAACATATCCTAGTGTATGAGGTATACCTTCCTTTCTTCGTGGTTTCTGCTATTTTCACAAAGCTTCCTATTGAGTTTCCTATCCCCTCCAATATTTCTGGATCCCAGAAATCTATAGGTAACCCGAATAAACGAACCCAGACTGGTGCTGCTAGAAAAATTTCCTTATCAGGGTTGTAGCATTCCTCCCAATAACGCATAAACAAACTAGCATTATAATAGAAATAAGGGCCATTTTCAAAAAAATTTTCCTTATATTGTAGGTTTGAGCAAATTATCGTAAAGAAACCCTTCACTTCCAGTTTGAGCTCAATGTTGCCTCGGGGCTGCCATTTTTGCTGAATCCACTTGGTAAGGTCTCTTTTTAACGGCCAAACTCCTACGAACTTGCAGATAAGGGCATGATCCCTCATATAACTTCTGTGCCTTTGCAGTTTATTAGCTGGAATCACGAACCTGGGTCTCTCCTCTGCACATGGCAGGCATCTTCCCCTGCGGCCTGCCTACTAAGTCGCTCCCAGCACTATTCCCTCGTTCTGTTTCTCCTTTGTCGGCTGACTGTTCTAACCGTCTCCTATCACTGTATCCCGATAGGAGGAGATCTCTCCCCTCCTGATGTCTTCTATCATGCCTTTTGTCTCTTAGTTTTCTTCCCTTTCTTCTGCTGTATCGCTTTGTTGTCTGCACCCTAGCCTTTCCTTCGCTCCTCCCCGAGGGTTTTACTGCCTTGCCGCCATTAGGTTTTTGGTTGCAACTATAGCATATAATATAACTATAAGATATAATATGTATATTTATATATATTTTTTTAGCGTAAAGACCCATTACATAGGTCTTTACATAGATTTATTATTGTTACATTGTTTTAAAGGCAATGGAACTTTCAACCGCCCTATACTTAGTGTAAACATAGTCCGAAAAATATCCACTTCTTTATTTATTTTGGATTTCTCTTTCAAATTTCATTTTTAATTCTTATCTGTTATATGTGCTTCAAATTGTATCTATGATAATTTATGATTTTTGGTTCCTATTGATGAGAACAATGAAAGAAAAAGTGTTGCGTGCATGTTTACAAAATAATAAAAGGTTGTGTGTATCTACGCAAGTATCAAAAATAACTTCTTACAGAAATTTTATGTTTAATATATTTGGTTTTATTCATTTATAGTATTTTATCATGATCAAGGTAAGAAAATTTTGAAATTCTTCTTTTGAATACTATTGATACAAATTAATACAAGAATTTTTTAGTGTTTTGAAAGCAAATTCCCAACCTATCATCACATAGTAAGGAAAATGATCCCATGCCCATGTCGATAAAATTGGGTTACGTAAATACCATCATGGTTACTGAAATTGGTAACTTCTGTGAATATAGAATATGTCAAATTTCTATTTAAGAAAATTCTAGAAGGAAACGTAATGTTGTGAGCATGAGAGATCCCAACATGGCCATGGGAAGGTATCCATCCAACATTTGAAAGTATGTGCCTCACTAGTTCAAAGAAAACAAGTTTGATGTTATTATTCTTTATAGATGGAACCATGCAGGATTTGTAGATCAAGGTAACATGTATTTTTTTCTATTTCTTAGGGTTATTAAATAATACCAAAAAAGTAACATATTTTATAATATAGATGGTACTGTTCGGTCTCATGTAAAATCAAGAAGCAAGGGTTTATTTTAGCAGCCCAAACCCATCTTCGAGTGGCGTGGGTTTCAAATTTGTTTTCAGGTAAAAGTTTCCAACATGAATAATTTAATATGAGTAATAACCAACCTCAAATTTCCAATATGAGTAATTTAATGCTAGTATACAAGCCTCATTAAAATAATAAGGGCCAAACTTTTAGATATGCCCTTAAATTATATAGAGAAACTATTGCAGATTTATGTAGCTTTGTGGGATGAGATTTTGACCACTATTTTCCTTTTCCTTTAACTCCTCCTACCTCATCATGAAAACAATAACTGCCGAACGTTATAATAGTGCTCTCAAATAAGATAGAGAATTGTTGTAGGGATTAATGCACGGGTGGTTGTGGATGAAAAAAAAATCTCTCAGGTCTCCTGAGACTCAAGGCATGCAAAATTGGATGAAATGCAACTGCTCAAAGACACATGCACATGTCCATGTTAATCTAGAATTGAGAAAGGTAAATAGAAGAGTTGCTTCTCAATCTCTAGTGTAGTTTTGTCAGAGATCTTAGTGTGAAAAAGGGAGAACCACTTCGCCCACTCCTAGAACAGAACCTACACATATACAAGAAAAGAAGTAACATTCACAACATATAAACCTTGACAGTTAAAAACATTAACATATAAGAGAATATAACACTGACATGCATCTAAGAGGATTATCAATCTCAAAATCACATCAACATATACAAAAAAGAAGTCTCGACATCATCAAGTTGACAAAATAGGAGCATATCTATATTATTTGATGAGAGAAGAATGATTACAACCATGGTTGCTGAATCAATTCTTCCCTTAGCTCCTTGGCTCCTTTCCCAATCTCTCTCTCAACTCTTTGACAACATAACAATAATAATCTCAATATTATGATCCTTGTTACAATGGTTGAGCCTCTAATTTATATATGAGGATTGACTCTCTCCTTGCCAATTTCTCCATGATTTCCAATGAGGCAAAAGCTTGGATTTTGCCTTGCTTTATTTCTTCTTCCCTTCTCTTGTAGCTTTTCTAGGATTATCAATGTCCTTAGTTAGTACTGAGGTGGATGTTTCCTGCTTTTTGAGCCAACATTTGAGTGAAAAGAGGAGTGTAAGTCAGTCAACTCGCACTTTGGCCTCTGACATCACAAAAATATTCAATAGCACTTCCCCTTACGAAAAATAAAGTGTTAACCTAGCGACTAATGCTGCTAAGTCATGGGAAGCGTTATAATGCCCTTTGTTTATTCCTAGGGTGCATTATCCTAGCAAATGCACCAGGAACTTAGTATTTTTCTTCCAGTTAAAGTGTCCTTCTCCTGTGAGCTGATGAGGAGGTCATTTTGAGTATAATTTTTTTTCCCTAAAGTATGATGTCAGAGACGAAGACGATGGCCAAAATACTTTATATAAACTGAGGAGAGAGAGGGAGAGTTTTGGAGCTTTGGAACTGTAGGAGACCTAAAAACAACATCATATGTCAAAATTATGTAAACATGTCTTGATTCGGGCATTCCCATACTCAGTAGCTGTATGAGAGTGATTCTCAGAGGAAGTATGACTATCATGTCCACCAATAGACACAATGTGGAAATTGTGTCATCATATGATCAATCTGAACGGTTGTCTTCGAAAAAAATGTACGCAGCTTAGGAGAGGAAACAAGGTTGAGTGATATAAGCCTCTACCCATGATCTTGGTCATTACCTCTCTGAACAACATATTTTTCCACATGTGAATAAAGGAGTTGAAATCGAACATGTGAGAAATCATTGAATTACCAGTCAATGATGAAAATTGTTCAGCAGACGTAAGGATGGCCACCAATAAGAATGATGGTCTCCAACATGTTCAATACAATATAAAAAGTCTGGAAAGTTTGTTGTTTTCGAACACTCATAGAATTGTTCAACTCGGAGCCAATAGTGAAAACTCCCAACCAAATGCAAGGTAACCTTCCACTAAGGACTGCAAGTTCCATGATAGTGGTATGTTTTTGGATCTTCTTCCTAGATAGGATGTTGAAGTCACTAGGAAGAGATCTATCAAATCTAGGCAATAAGGTGTCCTACATCAGTTGACATGAAACGGGACAAGAATGATTGTTTTGGAGATAGATTTAGAGCAATGGGGCAAACATACATAGGGAAATTTCAGGCAGATGTTGGTATGCTTGGTACATGAAGTAGAGAATAAATGAATCCCTTGAAAAATAGAATGCATGACATCAATCTTACCAGGAAGCTTAGACTCAGGAACACCAAAGAGTGTTAGGATATAGGGATGCAGGAACAATAGAGTATAAAGGCTAAATTCATAGGATGGTAGGGTTCGACGAGGAGTTGACAAACAGGATTGTTGAGGGGGTGACATGTTCAAGGAAGTGACAAGAGTATTGCTACCAAAAGATCCTTTGGAATATAGATATTCAACCATTGTTTGTCTAATTTGTCCCCATCTAATTAAGTTTAACGAGTCAGGAAAGGTAAACTCGATGGTATTTTCATATTTATAGATTCTATAAAGATCCAAAAGACAACTCCAAGGGGTACTTTTGTTATGGTTGATGACCAGGTGTGACAAAGGGTTAATAGTATACCTAACACAATTGATTTCACATAAGTTTGTCCATTGAGTCTGGATAAAGTGAGAAACATGTGTTGACAAAACATCTACCTCATTTTGTTACGAGTACGAAGACACAAAGTAAACTCAATATTGTTCATCAAATTTTAACAATTCAAATGAAGAAAAACTTGATATATATTCATAAATTTCTAATGAGTCAGATGAAGAAAAATCGATATATCTTCATAAAATTTTAATGAGTGAGATGAAGAAAACTCAATATATCTTTTTAAATTTTTGGGATTGAGAAAAAGAGATAATAAAAAATTGCTCAGATCTTCTTCGTAGGAGTTTTACAAGCCTGAAGAAGGTAACCCGAGCATTTTCGAGTTCAAGAGTGAGAAAAAGTTCCCAAAAAATAACTTGCTCATCTAGAATCAAAGATAGTCAACTGTGCATAAAAAAACTAAAAGATCATTAAAGCATAAGTAAAATCAGATAGAATAGCGGCATGATGCATGTTTAAACCAAGATCAGAATGAATAGATTCAATTTCAAAGACTAGCTAAAGTGAGTCAAACCTCCATAGTGACTATAAGAAGGGTGATAGACCCTCATTTTCACTATTTGAAGTTTGTGAGAGTGCTCTGGATAGTAAAAGGAGCAGAAATTTCCTGAATGATTCTGAGAAATCCAGGCAACCATTTGACGTTCTGTCAGTGCCAAGTAAGAGGCTTCATCCTTATCGTTCATTTCAATCCTTAATCTATGTTTGTTTCTAGTAAATATAACATTTTTGAGCAAGCCATACGTAGCTTGGATGGGTAACGTAGTAGACCAGGTCATGGGGCATGTTAAACTTCTTTCCCATGAAGAGGAAGGGTGTTAAAATGCTCTATGAGTAAAGGAGGGTTGTGTTATATGACCAAGCGTAGGCATAATTTGGGTTTCTTGATTTCCCAGGGTTTTCTATGAGCTAGAAACTAAGAAAAGGGTTGTGTGATGCATGGATCAGGCATATAAGATGAGTCTTTGGAGAGAAAGAGCCCATGAAAAAGAGGAACTACAAATTTTGAATGATTCGACATGTTTGGCAACTTTTAGATGATGTGATATGCTAAACTATGTCAGACTTGACCTTATAAAAGGTTAGGAGAATCTCTTGAGTTGGATTATTTAATGATGGCATGTGTAATAGGGAATGTTTAGGATTTGGGACCATAAGCTCAAGTCAGACAATATATATTTCCTTACTAGTTTACTGTGCAGAGGTGCACGAGTAAACTTGACAGGAGGGAGAGTAGATGTGAGGACCACTATGGAGTTGATCCTAGCACATTGCACTGAAGGTAGTCAACTAGTGAGAGACATAATTCCAATAATGTGGATATCATCAAGACCATTGAGGTATAGTCTATAAATGATCGTGTTTTTGGCAGGGGCTAAGAGTCAACGTGTGGCTATAAAATCCCAGCTACTATTAGAATTAGATTACTTGCAACCATAAGTGTTCATCTGGTTTGAGGGACTCCTCTATTAGGTGAAAGTGCCAAAAGAGTGTTTTGGTATGGAACTTTGACCGTATCCTTCATAAGAGAGAGAGTGCTTGTGATGAATCCTCGAGTGAGTCTTGGTATAGTCGGTCTGAGGGAGCCTAGAGAAGATTGATGGGCAACCCTAGTGCCTCATACAAGAGGGAGTCTCATTAGAAATTTATTTGAGGATTAATTCTTTAAGTGGATCAGAGGCAAGATCCCCATGATTGAGGATTATTTGTATGCTAGCATGAAATATAGGGTAGATCTAAAAATGACATCTCCACCTAACACTTAGTGGGGGCCACTTGGTAAGAGGATAGATCAAAGCTAAAAGTATTTTTTGTCTTTTGAAGTTAAAAAAAAAAATTACTTATGCGTGAAAAAGTTGACATGAAGCATTTGGTTGATGCAGATGTGCAACTGGTTTGTCCTATGGATGTGCCTCACCATGCTAGGTGAGGTGATTAACTACATGGGGTTGGAGCATCAACAGAGGCCATGGTAGCTTCCGAAGAGGGAGATGACACACAGAGTATATGTGAGGTTACTAAGAACCTAAAATGTTTGAGAATGGGTGTGCCACCTTTTCCCATGAGAGAGATGCCTATCAACATGCAGTGGCACACGGTTGGTGTGCCAAAGTGGTTTTTGGTGCCTCTGAGGAGGCTCGATAGAGAAGTGATCTGTGACCGTGAGCAATAGGCTTTGCAAGATTAGATTATGGTCATCGGATGTCAGAGCGAGGCTTAGCAGAGCCATTTTTGTATTAAAATACCCAAGTTTTGGGATGTTTTGATGTAAACAAACTAGAAACAATATGTATATGTATATGTATATGTATATGTATATGTATATGTATATGTATATGTATATATATATAATATATAATATATATATATATATAATTATATATATATATATAATATATAATATATATATATATTATATATAGATATATAGATATGATGGTGCATGTGTTTTTTATTTTTGTAAATTTTTGTGATGAAAATTTTACACTAAGCATGCATGTAACTATAAATAATGTGAAAGATTCCAATCCAATACATAAATTTCCAATTAAACATCTAATACATTAGATTCTCTAGGACTGTGTTCATAACTAATAAATGTGAATTAATGTTCTAAAATTCGTACCCTTAAAAGTAACATAACAATATTGGATTTTGAATGTGATAATGATTAGTCAAGTGCATAACAACAAGCTGAGAGTCTAACTTGAGCACTAGATTAGAGATGTAGCAAGATGTAGCTTCGGTAAGGAGTTCAATAATGAAGATGTACTCAACAATATTATTCATTGCATTACTAAGAACCCTCCCCCCCCTTCGGAACTAAGTAGTTTCAACTCAGGTGTATAAGGAACCCAAGCAGTTGATGCAATTTGATGTGTGTGATGACTAGCCCCAGTCGCATATCTGATGTATGGTATGGGTGATGAAGGCATATGTGAAAAGACATATGTTTATGAGAGAAATACCCATTTACAATCCAAAAATATATGGACACACTAAAAGAAGAAAAACTTGTATACATAAATTTACAAAGCAAATGCCCAGTAGAATGCTAGGTGAAATAATTTTTTAGATAGATCCTGTTAGGGGGCTCTACGAGCGGGATTCCATCGCACTTGAAGTTCATAGGATTCTTTAGAAAGATCCATAGTAATGACATATGGATCGACCCATAATGGTTGAAGTGTTCCTACCCCCAAGAGATTGTGCTTCTGATTGTAAAGTAAGTCAAGGTCACGCTCTTGGTAAGATGGAGGCTTGACATGTTTGTCGTATTGAGTTTTGAATCATAGCTTGTGTGCTTCGAGAACCATTGCGGCATCTGGAAGAGTCTCATATAACTGATTTAGTGACAACAAGTGCTCTTCTTCGGCGCTAATGTCGGGTAGGAGCTCAACAAATAGTTTGAGGGAGGGAATATGACACTCGATAGGAATAATTGCTTCCAGATCGTAGGAAAGCTAAAATGGTGTGAAGCTTGTAGCAGTTTTCATTGACATTTGGCATGCCCAGAGTACAAAATACAACGTTCAATGCCAACAAGTTTTATGATTGCCTACTAACCAGCCGATCATGGCCTTGAGGGATCCATTGATGGCTTCCACCTAGCCATTAGCCACTAGGTAGTATGAAGAAGAATGTTCTCACTGAGAACCATGGTTTTGAAAGTGGGAGCCATGGTCTCTAACGATCGTGCGGGGTACACCAAAACGACATATCACCTGATTAAATAGGGAAATTGATTCTTCAATATCCCGAATATCGGGAATGACTTCAACCCATTTTGATGAAGTAGTCTACAATGACAACAATGTACTTGTGTCCGTTAGATGAAGTGGGATGACAAGTGATGAAGCCAATGCCCCATTTAGAAAAGGGGATGGGGCAATGGAAGAAATGAAGAGAAGAGGGGTAGGGGGTGCTTGCATTTTCTTTATGTAGATTTTACAAGGATGACATTGCTCGACTGTAGTAATATAGTCTTTGAACAAGGTTGGCCAAAGGTATCTTGTGCACAAAATGTTATGGGAAGTACCCATGCTAGAAATATGACCACCACATTCCCCAACATGCTAGTCATTAAGAATGTGTTCTAACTTGGAATGTGTAATACAAAATCGAAGAACTTATTCAGTACGATGAAGTTATAGAATATCGTTCAACACTAAGTAGTGCTTATCTGGTTGACTCTATTGATCGTGCGTTTGGAGGTAGACAAGAATTTATATGTACCAAGGATTAGTAGAGTCAAAAAAATAGACAGATTCATCAGGGATAGGATTATAGGCTTGTTCATCTGGATCAACCTTAGGAAGGTTCGACAACAATTTGGCAAAGATTATGGATTTTTCAGCCTTGGTAGTGGCAAAAACTAGATCAAATTGTTGAAGGATCACAATCCATTTGCAATATTTTCTTCCAATAACTTGACGAGACAGAATGTGAATCATGGGATTCTCCAACGAAATGACAGTAATCTGTAGCAACATAATGTAGTGCCAGAAGTGCTTGACAACAAAAGAAAAACTGCCAAGGATAGTTTCTCCACATATCAATACCATAGTTTGGTTCCGAAAACGCTTTTCGAGAGATAGTAAACCACATGCTCACATTGATCATCATGGCTTTGAAACAGAACCATGTTAATAGAGGATGGTGAGGCTACTAGGTATAAACGGAAGTCGCACGCATAGTTGAGAGGACTGAGTAGTGGGACTCATATGAGTGCTTATTTAAAGGCATCAAATGATCATTGAGCTTGATCGTCCCATATGTAAGGTAATCCTTTCTTGAGTAGGCACATAAAAATTTCATTAATTCAACATAATTTATGATGAAATGACATAAGAGGTTTGCCTCCCCTTGCAAACTTTGGAGTTGTAGGATGAATTGTGGTGCGGGCAATTGAGTAATCACCTTTAACTTATTGGGATCAACTCATATCCCATGTTTAAAGACAATGAACCCAAGTGGATGCCAAAATTCGAAAGAAAATACACACATACGGATTTAGATGGATGTTATAAAACCTAAACCTAATAAATATTGCTCGAAGATGAGCTAGGTGTTGGGCTCATTTCCTAGAATGAACCAGAAGATCATCCAAGTAAGGTAGAACAATACATCTCATATCGTGAAAGGAATATTACATAGCCCTCTTAAAGGTTTCACCCGCATTCTTTAGACTAAATTTGAGCTTTCAATACGCAAGTATGCTCCAAGGACAAATGAATGTGGTTTTGTGCTAGACAATAGGTTTGATAGCAATCTGGTTATACCCCAAAAAGCCATCCATGAAGGAGAAATATTCACAACCAACGCAACCGTTGATGATTTGCTCAATGCATTGAGTTGGATAGTTGTCTTTGGAAATGCGGTGTTCAAATTGTGGTATTCTACATAGATGTGGATGGTAACTTTTATTTTGTCTACAGGAACCATATTAGAAACCCATTTAGTCAAGGGAGCATGGTAGATAAAACCAACACTTAAATTTTTTTTGACTTTAGTCTTAATAGTTACTATTTTCTGAGGGTGGACCGATCAAAGTCTTTTCTAAATGGGCGTGGGATTGTCGTAAATCTTGATGTCATGCTCAACAATAGAATGATCTATGTTGGGCATTTTGATATAAGAGCAAGTGAAAACATCGGATAATTCCTTGAAAAGGCATGTGAAGCTCGTAATTTCTTCAAGATTGCAGTCAACTCCAATATGAATGTTTTCCAAAATACATGTTTTGACTGAGATATCTATGAGCATATTCTTTGAAAGATTACCCATGTTTCCTTCTGAATGCATAGTTTGTATAGCTTTATAACCTGAAGGAACAATCTCAGGTGGGTCAAAATTCAGGATTTGTAGAGATGTCACGTCTGAATCATATATCAAAGTGCGGTGATGTGAACCAGCCCAACGTCACTCTTCTAAAGATATGATCTCTTGAATAACTTTGTTCGAAGGTAGGACTTCATTGAGGAGATCATCAGAATGACTGGTGGTGGGAGAGGAAGTGGTACTATTATTCGTAACTAAAGAAGAAGAAGAATCAAATGCAGATTGAATGGCCTGATAAAGCCAATTCAGTTGGTGAAACCGACACCTGTTCTCCATAGGAATCAATGTCTTAAGGGGCTGGCAGGATCTAGGGATCAGTAGGGCCATTAAGAATGGTATATACCTTGGAAACCATTTGTCGAACCTAGGGCAGTGGGAGATGAAAACAACCTAAAAGGGAGGAACCCTTTAGAAGACTAGTACCAACACTGAAATAGGATTTAGATATACCACCTAGTAAGGGCACAAAGCCGCTAGGTAATAGCGGATTAATATAGGTTACAGAAGGATAATTGATCCACTCTGACTATTTTCCCATCCCAAGGCAAGAGGATGAGTCATAAGACTGAAGAAACAATGGTAGTCATGGCATAAGTCCAACTGCGACCGAAAAGAAAATTATAGTCAAGATGCGAATTTACGACTTCAATATCCACCGTTGTCGTTTTCCCACTCAGACTGATGGGATAGTTGGCAAGGTATATTTTCAGGATGAAAGTGTGGTCGTCAAATGCTTTGAGTGAATTCGATGATGGTGAAAGAGTGGGAGAACCTAGGACGAGTCAACATGAAGTGGACATTATGCAGGTCAAAGCACCTTTATCAATGACAGTTCTATGGATAGCTCTGAATTTCAATATAACTTGCACCTGAAATGCAAGCAGATGGGAAAGGCGAAGCTTACCTTTTTCCATGTAAAAGTTACTAGAGTGGAATCTTGAGGGTCAGTTCCACCCTTTCCTTTGTGCTAGAAAGGTTTGTAATACCTGGAGGGTAGACATAGTAGATGGTGTTTGTGACAAATTTTCTACAATACTATAGTTTTGGGCAGCACAATATGTAGAGGTATTATGTATCATGTGATGAAGTGCCCCTTGGGGTGATAGATCACAAGGTCAACAACAGGCCCTTTGATATGAATATCATTAGGAAATGGTGGATTTGAACTCAAGGCAGTTTTAGGAGCTTTAGTGACTGGAGTTCCATAATTCTTAGCTCGCATTTGTAGATCAATCATTTCAAAGGTGTAAATAGTTGACGATCCTTCATGAGAGGAAGGAGGATGTGAACTGTTGTTGCCCCTTTATGGGGGTTGCAGTGGGTTTGATATAAATTGTTGTTGTTATTGAGCAGGTAAAGGGTTTTTGAGGACCCCAAAGTTCTGACTAGTGTCCTTTTTTGCAAGAAGTTTTGTGCATTCTTGAAAGCGAGGACATTTGTAAGTCATGTGGTCCTCTAGACAGATTTTGCAAGGTAAATTCATAGTTTTTTCCTTCCAGGTATCAGATTTGGAAGAAAATTTCTTTTTGGGGTTGTTTCGTGTACTAGGTTTCTCCTCAGAAGGAGATGTATTCTTCTTATTCTTACCACAGGGTTTCTTTCTATACTGTACAAAGTTTATCATAATGGTTAGAACAACAGTTGATTGAGACGTAGGAGTGGTGTCAACATATAACTGGGAAGCTTTCTCATTGATTTCTTTGACAACAACCCCAGAGATAGTGTCAATGACAACCCCAGAGATAATGTCGATGAAGTGGTCAATGTGCGCATCAAGTTGTTGAGTAGCGGGAGCATTAGAATTTCAAGGAGCATGGGAGGAGTATATCATAGATTGTGTCAGGTTAAGAGTAGATCAAATCTAAATTCTATGAACAACAAATGGATTGGTCTTATATAACCACATCAGCTATGTTAACGACCTTGGCAATGGGGGGAAGAAGTCACTTGTAGAACCAATCTGATAACAACTGATCTGGAATGGGGGATTTGATAAGCCTCTGCCCACATCTCCATTCACGAATATGATCATAGATGTGGGAAGAGGTGTCTTGGCATAGAGTAGTGAGGAGTTTCATTCCGATTTCATAGTGGATAGGAAGCTAGAAGTGCTTTAAGAATTCCATTGTCAGGGCACCAAAGGTATCGACTTACACATGTCGTAACTCAATGAACCACTTCGCAACATTGCTAGTAAGGGTGAAGGGGAAGAGTTTGAGCCAGATACTATTATAAACCATGAAATTCGATACACACCATAAATGGTAGGTGGTGGGATGTGTAGCTGGATCATCCCCTTATTTCCCTTCAAATTTTAGAATGTCTACAAACATCTTGTGTGGGATTTCAGGCCAATGCAAGTTGTGATTGATGGGGTCATTAGTCAACTTATAAAGATCAGGGATATGAAGTGTTTCCAGAAAAGAAAAAGGTTTATCTACCCCCGAATATTACCAAGGTGGTGCAAGATGACTTGAAGGACCAAATGGTCCCCCCATCAAGTTTTTTCTAACATCATATTCCCAAGCATATTTATCTTGATTGTTGATTTTCCAAATATTAGGTAATCAAATGGACATGGAAGTGCCATGTTAGTCTGATTACAAGATATGCCATGTCAATCTGATTACCCAATACTCAGTGAATCAACAAACCAGGTACTGGGCATTTTTCTGAACATTGAAGTGCCATGTCAGTCTGATTACAAGACATGCCATGTCAATCTGATTACCCAATATTCAGTGAATCACCAATCTAGACACTAGGCATTTTTCCAACACTGTGCTTTGTTGCTCGAGTAACATTATCCCCGCAAATATTTTAACTTTCGCATCCAATATCTAAGCACATGTAGTGGTTTTCTAACTTTTTTCAACACTTCTTCCATGAACTGTTAGAGGAGTTGTGCATCGCTGAAGTAAAATAATGAGTTAGAAATTCCTACTATAAATTATATGTCAATCCAGCAAATTAAAAGGTAAGAGTATCAGGGAGAGTTGGAGAACTCTCCCATTGTATGTCTCCATATCAAGACCTTTTATTTCTGCAACATGAGTGAGAGTCTTCATCTAGTTTTGGATGATGATGGAGTACTATCATGGTAGAGAAGTGAATGTTATCCTCTTGAGCATTTCACGGATTGACCATATGCTCCATTTTCATAGTGCATTCCCCATCAAAGAAAAGTGGAATAATAGTTGACCTCGACATAAGTAGAAGCTCAATTTGACTCTACATATCTTTGAGAGAAAATGGCGATATGCATAGTGGTTGTTTGAATGACACTCTAGATTTGAGGAGTTATATACTCTTCATCTTGCAATTCATTAACGTCCATAAATACTTGCAATCCATTTTTGTCAAGGTGGTCGTAGAGATATTTAGCTAGGGTTTTCTTACACTCAGGACCCCTGTAGTTAATGAAGATATCAAAGCCATAGTTGTTGTTATCATTTCCATATGAGATGGATACAACAAAACACAGAGTAGCAAGAATGATGTAAGTTCAAGATTTTCTTCCTTGCTTGGATGATCTCTCAAGTGTCAAATTGGCTACTTGTTGACGTCTCTTTCTCAATACTCACACTGAAATTTGTGTTAGGAATTTCCCGACGAGCCTTCCTAGATATCGTCACCTGTGACATTGATAGGTGGTAGGGTTAATAATTATAGTGAAACTTTCTTATTGGCAACTAAAAGAAGATGAAGTCTATAAAGAGAACTCTCACCACACAACTTGAGAAAATATGTGTCTTTCTCAGATAGGCAATGGACAGAGGACGAAAATCTTCAGACAAATTTACCCTTATGAACTTTCAGTGTAATTAATTATAAAAATAATGATTTTCTTAAACCAACATATTCTTAAATCAACTAATAATTTTTAACTTAATTCAAAATTATTATCACAAAAAAAATCCATCACTGTATTATTTTCTAACTAAAATAATCTCACATTGTGACATAGATAACCCAATTGTTAGTATATGGAAGCTACAAATCCTAAATTGCACGAATTCTCATAAGAACTACATTTAATCTAACACACCAATCACCTATGCATGTAATTGAAATTGAATGTTAAAAGTAGGTTTGTGTTGAAATCCTCAATACCATGGATATTATTACACATTATTAGATTATATTTTAAATAATAACTAATAAATTAATAATAAAGATTTGAGATCAATAATAACTAAACATATGTTATTAATACAGTATTCATTATAAGTAAAATAAGGCATATAATTAAGAAAAAATAAACATAAATTTCAGTTGAAAATTTAGCAATGTTTTGAAAAAACCACATGGAAAGATCAACAAAGCTTTTATTACTAGTAGAATTTACATAAGCTTTAGCTTCTAAGCCCAATTCTCAATCACTTTAGCCACAATGAATGAATTCAACTTTATTGATAGAAAAAATCTCCAGTATATTAGAGGAGAACCCTTTATTGCAATTGCGGAGAGGACTTCATTACATTTGAGGAAAAACCCTAGTTACATTCAGGAGAAATATTTGTCACATAAGAAAAATATATTATTTTATATATTTGGACTCACACATAACAATCTTTGATTCGAAGCCAAACATAATCTTATGTGAATATTATTTCTAATGATCTAGTCCCAAAATATATAATCACTTCTGTATGACACCACCCAAGGTTCTACCATGCTCCTCATTATACCTTTGCAATATCTTTGCTAACATTTCAGATGGAATTTCTTTTGTGTGTATTTTCTTCAATTATAGCAACCCATCATCCAACACTTGTAGAATCCAATGATATCTAGCATCAATGTGTTTTCTGTTGTAGTGAAAGGTGGTGTTTTTAGCAAGATTGATTGCACTTTGGCTATTTCGAGTTAGTACATACTTTTGTTGTGGCAAGTTCAGTTCTTCCAATAACCGTCTAATCAAAATCAATTCCTTGCATCCTTCATTAGTTTCAATATACTCATCCTCTGTATTAGACATAGTCGCCACCTTTTGTAATCTCCATATCCATGAAACCATAGTTCTCACAAATCTCTAGATGTACCCTATTGTGGATCCTCTAGAATCCATGTCACCTACCATATCGTCATTTTTAAACCATTACAATAAGGAATTAGTACATCAAAAGAACAAAAAATAATCAATTGAGGCAAAATCCATTTTACAATAAAATGTTCCTTCCATAGGTTTGTAGAAAACCTACTTACGGAATTAGTGCTTCTAAACCACAAAAAATAAGCAATTGAGCCTTTAATGTAACTCAAAATCCATTTTACACCAAAATGTTCCTTCCATAGGTTTGTAGGAAACCTACTTACCACTCCACCAAATGTGCAATGTTGGGGTGAGTGCATACCATTGCATAGGTTAAGCTTCCTATATTTGAATATTTTGGAATCTTGGATATTTCTTCCTTTTCTTCAATGATAGAGGGGCACTAATTATTCGCTAATATGAAATGAGATACAAGTGGTGTACTTACATATTTTGATTTAGCTATATCAAACATTTCCAATACGATTCCAAAGTATTTCATTTGTTAGATCCGTAGTTTATTTCTTTCTCTATCATGTATAATTTGCATCTCCAAAATTTATCTTGCTAATACTAAATTTTTCATTGCAATTGCACGGTTTAGCTCTTTTTTCAATCTATTAATCATCAATTTATCTTTCCCAGCAATCGACCTGTCATAAACATATAATAATAGGATAGTGGAATTTCCATTTTCTTATCTTCTACTATATACACAATGGTCTACATTTAATCTTTTAAAACCATGATCAAGCATAAAATGGTCAACCTTTTATACCATTGACATGGAGTTTGCTTCAGACCATATAGACTCTTCTTTGAGCTAAAGACCAAATTAAACCTTGCACTTGTTCCATGAATATATTGTCTTCCATGTTTCCATTCAGGAAGGTTGTCATGACATATAGTTTCTCTAATTCTAAATCAAAAATAGCTACATGACCAATTATTACATGTTTTGATGAAATTTTAACATATGGGGATTTTTTTATATTTAAAGTCAATACCTTGTTCTTTCCCAAATCTGTTCACCACTAGTCTTGCTTTGAACCTTTGTCTAGTTTCTTTCCCTTCATGTTTTATTCGATGCACCCACTTATTATTTCAAAGAGCTAAACCATCAAGTGAAGATTTGGGAGAGTGATTTATTAAGTAGTAAGTTGCACAAATAGCAACTACCCAAAAATATTTAGTGAAACTAGAAATTGCAAGTGCACATGACACCTTTTCAAATGAGGAACTAATTTTTCATTCTTTATGCCTTATTGAATTCAATATTCCTAACATTCCTTGGAGTAGTACTCCCCATCATTATATGTTCTAATACATCTCAATAATTTACTACACTGACTTTCAACAACCACATGAATTTTTGAAAATCATCGATTGCCTCATATTTGCTCTTAATAGGGAACTATCACACCTTCTTTGATGCATCATCAATAAAAGTGATCAAATAAGTAGATTCTCCTAACTATTTTATATTAATTGTAGCACAAATATCAAAGTATATTAAATGTAATATTTGTTTATGTCTATTAGGACTATCTCTTACAAATGATACCCTTTTCCATCTACCCATAACACATTGTTCACAAAATTAAAATTTTTTACCTTTAAAATTAGGAAAAATCTTTTGCTCAACAAGAATTTTTAGGCTTCTTTTATCCATATGCCCAAGTCTGTTGTGCCACAAACATGTTCCAAACTCCTCCTTTGTAACAATATAATATTTTACTTTTGCAACCTTGAATTTAAGGTGTAGAGAGTGTCTATTTTCTACCCTTTTGCAATGACCAGTGAACCTTTAACAATTTTCCATCCTCCCTTTCCAAGCATTGTATGGTAGCCTTCATCATCTAGCTTTCTAGCTGAAATCAAATTCACTCCAAGCTTTGTTACATGCCTGACCTACTTAAGCAATAAACTATAACCATCTAGTGCCTTTATTAGAAAATATCCTATTGTTTCAATATTATAAAGGATTTTATTGCCCAAGAAAACCATACCATATTACTACATGTATAATAAAATATAACCATCTAGTTCCTTTATTAGAAAATATCCCATTGTTTCAATATTATAAAGGATTTTATTGCCCAAGAAAACCTGGCCCATATTACTAAATGTATGAGAGCTAAACAATTCTTTGCTCCATGTAGTATGGTAGGAGGCTCTATAATCTAAAATATAATCACTATTTGTACTAAATGTATGGTGGCATGCATCATCATAGGAAACAATAATTAATACATCACCTTCTCTTTCCATAGTAGTAGTTTCTTCATTATTCTTGTTATTGCTAGCTACAATTTACTCATTTTGCTCCTTATTTAATATCCATCGATCCTTTTTAATATGGCCAAGTTTCCCACAATGATAAGAGGTTATTATTCCATGCCTAAACTTTGACATCATTCTAGACAATGATTTCCTTCATCTCCTTTCATCATATTGTCATGATCACCAAGAGTTAATTCCTCGATATTTGGTATTTCTTCTCCCATATATTTGTTCCACATTTCTTTATTTAGTAGCTTGTGAGAAACATCTTCAAAGTTTAATTTAAATTTTTGTGATGCATTACTTATGGTGACAACCAAGATTTGCCAACTATAAGGAGTAAAAGAGCTTTGATATTATCATCAAATGTAATCTTCAAGGGAGTGAGCTAGTTCACCATAACATGTAACTCATTTAATGCTCAGTTAATGAACACCCTTCCTTCATTTTGAGATTAAATAATCTCTTCATCAAACACAATTTATTGATTGTTGTGCCCCATTCTTATAAATAATTAAGTTTTTTACATAAATATTTCATTTTATTTTACTTGTGAAATATGAAAATATACTTTGTCTACTAAATATTGCCTAATAATAGTCATTGCTTTTCAATCTAACTTTTCCCAATATTAATTAGTCACTCATGAAGGCTCCTTAGGTTTTCCCTTAATCCACAAATTTATATCTTCGAGTGTGAGTCTATTTTCCATCTCATATTTTTATAGGGTAAAATTTACCTCAATAAGCTTTTCAACGTTTCTCATGGATTCCATTGAGCCACCTCTAAATAAACCCTACACACAGAATCTCCAACAGAAAATTTGTTCTCATAAAAATCATTATATTTTAAGCAACCATCAATAAATTAATAACAATAGATATGTTATCAATAAATATTGATCTCATGAATACAATACTGATCATAAATACAAAAATTATGTTTACAATCAATATGTTTTATGTTGTAGTGAAAGGTGGTGTTTTTAGCAAGATGGATTGCACTTTGGCTATCTCAATTTAGTACATATTCTTGTGGCACGTTCAATTCTTCCAAGAACCTCCTAATCCAAATCACTTCCTTGCCTCCATCAATAGTTGCAATATACTCATCCTTTGGATTAGAAAGAGCCGCCACCTTTTGTAATATAGATACCCATGAAATTGTAGTTCTCACAAATGTATAGATGTACCCTATTGTGGATCCTCTAGAATTCATGTCACCTACCATATCATCATTTGTAAACCCTTCCAACAAGGACTTAGTACCTCAAAAGCAAAAAAAAGAATAAATTGATCCTTTAATGTATCTCAAAATCCATTTAACTATAACAAAATGTTCCTTCCATAGATTTGCAAGAAACCTACTTACCACTCCCCAAATGTGCAATGTGAGCGTAAATGCATACCATTGTATACATTAAGCTTCCTATAGTTTAATAATATGGAATCTTGGATATTTCTTCTTTTTCTTGAATGTTACAAGGCCACTAATTAGTCGCTAATTTGAAATGAGATACAAGTGGTGTACTTACATATTTTGGTTTAGCTATATAAAACTTTTCCAGCTTGGACTTCATCCAAATTGGACTTTCTTTTTTGAATAATATGCACATATTCTTCACAACCAAAAATTGTAAAGTGTAGCAAAAATCCTTACCGGTGCATATATTTATTAAGTATTATGTTATTATGTTATGTTAAGTGTAAATCACACATTTTCAAGCGAGGAACCAATTTTTCATTCTTTATGCCTTGTTCAATTCAATATTATTCATAGTCCTTGGAGAATTTTTCCCACCATTATATGTTCTAATGCATCTCAATAATTTATTAGATTGACTTTCAACCGCAACATGAAAATTTTGAAAGTAGGTATTGCTCAATCTTTGCTCTTAAGAGGGAAAGCTCGCACGTTCTTTGATGCATCATCATTAAAAGTGATATAATAAGTAGATCCTCCTAATTATTTTATATTAATTGTACCACAAATATCAAAGTATATCAAATGTAACATTTTTGTATCTGTATTAGGAATATCTCTTACAAATGATACCCTTTTCTATCTACCCATAATACAAGGTTCGCAAAATTTAATTTTTTTACCTTTTAAATTAGGAAAAATCCTTTACACAACAAGAATTTTTAGGAGTCTTTTAGCCATGTGACCAAATCTTTTATGCAATAAACATGTTGCAAATGCCTCCTTTGTAACAATCGAATAATTTACTTTTGCAACCTTGAATTTAAGGTGTAGAGAATGCCTATTTTCTAACCTTTTGCAATGACCATTGAACATTTTACAATTTCTCATCCTCCCTTGCCAAGCATTCTAAGGTAGCCTTCATCATCTAGCTTTCTAGATGAAATCGAATTCATTCCAAGTTTTGGTACATGTCTAACCTACTTAAGCAATAAACTATAACCATCTAGTGCATGTATTAGAAAATATCCTTTTGTTTCAATATTATAAAGACTTCTATTGCCTCCTACCATATTGCTAGATGTATAAAAACTAAAAAAATTCTTTGCTTCATGTAATATGCTAGGAGGCTCCATCATCTAAAATCTAATCACTATTTTGACTAGATGCATCATGCATCATTATAAGAAACAATAATTAATACTTTTTTATTTCCATATATTATTCTTGTTATTGTTATGTACAATTTGCTCTTTTTTCCAAATTTCCGGCAATATTGTTAGCTACAATTTGCTCCTTGTCCTAATTTCGCCAATAATGAGTTATTCTTCCATGCCTAAACTTTGACCTCCTAAACATTGATCTCCGTGATTTCCTTCCATCAATGATCACCCAGATTTAATGCCTCGATATTTGATATTTCTTCTCCCGTAAATTTGATCTGCATTTCTTTATTTAAAAACTTGTTAGAAACATCTTCAAAGTTTAATTTAAGTTTTCGTGATGCATTACTTATCGTGACAACCAAGCTCTGCCAACTATTAAGTGTAAAAGAGATTTGACCTGTAAAATGCTATTGAAAGTGAAATATTGTTCTGTAAGTGTTATTCTCGCCCTTGAATGTGAACATTATGGTGAAAATATCGTTATCCAAATTAAATGCATATGTCAGCAAGCAGGATCCGGAAAAAGAAATTGAAAGTGAAATATTATTCTCGCCTTTGAAAATATCATTATCCATTCAAATTACGTGCTTAAAGAAAATATCGTAAGACGACTTTTGGTTGGTTTAGATTTAAGGTTGGATGCGGAGATAATTTTGCCATGTGCGAGACGTTATCATGACAGTTGTACACAGTTGAGTCTGGATATCTTCTGAGAAAGTTTTAACACATCTCATTTTTATTTCCTTCCCTGAAATTTGGATAAGTCATTTTATTAAATTTCATATAAACAAATTAATTTACATTTTATAAATAAAA
>APFE031709766.1:23304-40512 GCA_000404065.3 Pinus taeda | reverse complement strand
CTATTCAATTGTGATTCACCTATATGAAAAGTGTTAGTGCCTTTTTTCACTGTTTAAAATAAAGTAGTAATAACGTTTTCCCAAATGATTTCCACCCGTCTTGTCCATTTTTCGCACATTCTGAAATTACTGATTCCCATTTTCTCTGGGAAGACTAAATAATCGTTACGTCCCTACAGAATGTCTAGAATTAGTATTTTGCAGAGTCTGCAAAGGCAAAGGATCGGAATTTAGGGTTTGCCCATTCCAGGGTTTGTTAGCGCCGATTTGAAGACCGGGAAGTTGCGGCATCCTCAAATTAGGATCAACCAAATGGAAGTGAAATCGAAAGAAAAAGGAAATGGCTCCCACTTTGTTCTGGTTCACGGGGCATGTCATGGCGCTTGGTGTTGGAGCAGAGAAGGATGAGAAAGTAATATTAGTTGGTCACAGTATGGGAGGCGTGAATTTGACTTGTATGATGGAGCAATTTCCACACAGAATTGCGGTGGCTGTATTTGTCACTGCTTTTATGCCTGTTTCCGGTGCAACCCCTCTTCAGCTTATTGATGAGGTACTACTTTATTTATATACCGTTACACGATACAACCAGTCTTCAGCTTATAGATCCGGCATCACTATTATAGTTTATATACCATTGAATTTCATTTTAATTCATGAAGTGTTCAAATAGTCAAGGTTTCATTACTAAATTTAATATGGGTTAGGGTACATTCATGTAGTGGTGTTACGTAAGAGTTATTTAGTTTGGTGTGTGGAAGTTAATTTATAGATTTATAAGATCTGCTCCGTGGTAATTAATTTACAAATGGTATATATTTATTGCTTAAATTTAATGGTAGAAATATACAGCTAGTGAGCATTAATTGATGAGCCCAATTTATTCATTAAATTTAATGGTAGACATATATGGCAAGAGCTAATGAGCTTGTTATTGGGTATTAATGGTCTCGCTACATGAGCCCCTGATAGCTGTTGAAAAAGCGCCATTATTTTTATTTATCTATCACAGCGCCCCTGTGTTAAATAGCTATTGAAGGCGCATGGAGAGGGGCATTTAATCCCCAAATAATATGGGGTTAGCTCTTGCAGACATATATAACGGGCCTGGGCGCAGCCAAAACAATTGACCTTTGCCAAATCTTCAGGGAATCAGCCGTCCACTTAATCTCAGGGTATAAACCATCGAGCATTAACTGTCTGACTAACAAGCTGGATAATTATTGCCTTGATGTTGGAGCTGCTTTTCTCTTTTCAGGTTTATCAGAGAATTCAAACGTGGGGAGACACGGAATTCAAGTATGGACTTGGCGAACAACAGAAGCCTACGTCTTTCAGATTCGGGAGGAACTTCGCGCGAGAGTATCTCTATCAAAACAGCCCCTGTGAGGTGATTAACAGATAATAATGGTGTCCAGTTAACTAAATATGTATTGGGGCCATTACTAATGTATTTTCCTCTGGTTCTACTGATGATTTTGAGCTCATTTATGTAACTGAAAATGATCCATGGCAGGATATCAAGCTAGCGGATTGTCTTATAAGAAGTATGCCCGCGCTGGACGAAGAGGTAATATCCAGCAGTGAGAATTATGGCAGAGTCCCTCGAGCGTATATAGTGGCCAAGCAGGATAAGGCAATAATAGAGGAACTGCAGCGGAAAATGATAGCCGATAATCCACCTGTCCGAGTCTATGAATTGGAGGAATCCGATCACAGTCCTTTCTTCTCTTGCCCTGTTCGGCTTGCCCAAATTTTAGATGAAATTTCCAATGCTTTCGATTAGTGATCATATTGACATTAATAGCGTGATTTCTGTAATAATTGCGAAGTTGTTTGGAATTTAGAGTCATATGGTATTACATGGCAGCTGCGCCTTTCAAGTCCTACAGTCCAGGAGCCTGCAGATTGGCAACGGTATCCTATTTCCAAGAGTATATATTTAATATAGTATTGTTCAGTGGGAAAAACGAGTACAGAGTGTTTTGCCTACTCTTCAATGAAATCAAGACCCCCATGGAAAAACGTGATAATGGAAACTAGTGACCTGGAAAAATGATGGCCGCTACAATACTGTTCATGGAATTTATTTTTTGCTCGTGTTTAGATTTAAACCCTTTATGTTATCTCCTTTTTGCCCTGGATTTAAACCCTTTATGTTATCTTCTTTTTGCACTTACATTGGCACATAGCTATCAAATTCGGTCGAATCAGGCTGGAGAATTCGAAAAGTCGGCAATACGTCCGATTCGGCCATTAATAGGCTCAAATTCGATTCGGACACATCACAATCCCCCAAATTTATTTTTAAAATTTTCTTTGGTTTGTGTTTTTCAACCACTCGTCCTCGATTTTTTGTGCGTTAGTTTCTTCGTGTGGTTGTAGAATATTGAACCGTTGAAACTTAAATTTCCCTATGGTGGATGGATCGAGTTAGACAATACTAAAGAGAGAAGGCACAAAGATATTATTGACTGTTTATTGTGCAAAACGGTATGATTAATTAAAAAACTCATAATTCCACTTCCACTTTAGTAAGTTATAACTTTGACATGTTATTAATTTTTATAGTGTTGTGTAAAGTATTTTTATATTAAAAATAAAATAAAAATTTATCAAAAGTAGGAATAAAAACAAAATAAATAGTTGTAATATTAAATTTTCATTTTCACAATATGTGAGACTATGAGGAAGAGAGTAATAGTAATATTAAATTTTCATTTTCACAATATGTGACTATGAGGAAGAGAGTAGTTGTAATATTAAATTTTCCTAAAATATAATTGTATTATTTATTCAGGTTGTTCATTATTATATACATGAGAAAGAGACTATTTAGTTCATTTCCGGATGACTCTACATTTTCTTTATTATTTCTTTTCACTAATTACAGTGGTTCACCCAATCTCTATGATTAGGTGTCAACATTCCACCCTTAATCTAAAGGGACGTTGGTGAGTCGAAGCATCGTTTTGAATATTTCAAGCTTTTCTCTTCCAAGCGCTTTGGTGAAGATGTCTGCAATCTGCTCATTAGTGGAACAATGGCAAAAATGGATTATTTTGGCCTCAACATGATGTCGAATCGGATATTGTTTTGTATTGATGTGCTTCTTTTGATTATGGAACTTTGGTTTCTTAGCCAAATTTATTGTCAAGATATTATCAATCATGAGTGGAGTCGATTGTACTTGTTTTACGTGTAAATCCTCCAAAACTTACCTGAGCCACACAATTTCTTTTGTTGCCTTAGCTGCTGCCTCATATTCTGCCTTTGTTGTGGAATTTGTTGGCACTGATTGTTTGTGTGATCTTTGGGAGAGAACACCTGATCCAAGACTCATAGCATAACCCAAAGTAGATACCCTAGTTTCTTTGTCTCCATCAAAGTCTGAATCTGAGTATCCAATCAAGATGAAGTAATCCACCTGTGTATACTTGATTCGAAAGTCTTGAGTTCCCTTCAAGTACTTTAGAACTCTTTTTGCAGCAGACCAATGTCCCTCACAAGGCTTTTGCATAAACCTGAAGAGGATTCCAACAACAAACGAAATGCTTGGTCTGATAATAGTTAGGCAGTTGAGACTTCCTACAAGCTATCTATACTTTGTTGCATCCTCAAATTATTTCCCTTCAATGGATGTGAGCTTTAAGTTTTGTTCCATTGGAGTAGTGAGAGGATTGCATTCAGTTATGCCAAACCTGTTCAACAGATCTCCAATGTACTTCTTTTGAGAAAGGAATATGGACTTCAAATGTTGAGTTACTTCAATACCAAGATAGTAGTGAACATAGCCCAAATCAGTCATTTCAAAACTTTTCCTCAATTCCTCCTTTATGGATGCAATGTAGCTCTCATTGTTCCCTTTCATGAAAAGATCATCTACATATACCACAAGATATACAACTGTTTTGCCAACTTTCTTGACAAACAAAGTTGCATCGTCAACATCATAATGTTTGAAATTGAGTTTGAGAAGATGCTCAATTAGCTTTTCAGACCAGGCTCATGGTGATTGCTTGAGGCCAGATAAGGATTTCACAAGTTTTCATACTTTATGTTCATGTCCTTTGACAACAAATCTTTCAGGGTCAGACATAAAAACGTTCTCTTTTAGATCTCCATTCAAGAAAACAGTTTTTACATCCATTTGATGGATTTTCCAACCATTTTGAGCTGCTATGGCAAAGAGTGTCTAGATAGTATCCCATTTTGTTGTGGGGAAAAAGTCTCCTCATAATTGACCCTTTCTTTCTATGCAAAACCTTTTGTCATAAGCGTGGCATTGTGCTTGTGAAGTGAGCCATCAACATTATACTTGTTCTTGTAGACCCACTTGCAGCGAATTGGTTTGGTTCCCAATGAAGGATCAACTAGCTTCCAAGTGCCATTCTTTATCAAGGCATCATAGTCCTTTTCCATTGCTTCTTTCCATTCATCATAAGAAGCGACTTCTTTGAAGGAAGTTGGTTCAAAATCTATAGACTAATTCAATTCACAATCATAAGAAACATCCATATCAATAGGTGAATTAGAGTCATCTACATTAGCTCCATTTTGCTAGGTTGAGTTTCTAGTTCCTGTCTTTCCAACCTCATCAAGATGAACACTTTCAAGTGTCTTTGTCAGCTACTTTGGGGGACCTTTCTGAGATGGTCCAGGCTGCTCCATTGATTGAGTTGGGACTGAATAAAGATTGAGTCTCCCAATTTTTTCAATCACATCACTCAAAGTATCATCCGTTGTTGGAGTTTCATGTGAGGGAGAGAGTGCTTCAGAAGAAGATTTCACAGGTTGATCTAGTATAGGAATCCCCCCTTCAAGATGTGGAATCTGATTATCAAGTTCTTTAAATGATTTTTCATTTGCGAATCTATCCAAGCATTCAAGTTTCCGCTTAGCAACATTGTCAGTTTTGGATGATTCAAGAAAGATTACATCTTTAGATACAACAAAATTTTTATTGACTTCATCATAGAGACGGTATGCTTTGGAGGTGTTTTAATACCCCAAGAAAATACACATATGACTTCTTGCACAAGGTTTCTTTCTATGTACCTTTGGTATCAAGGAATAACATGTGGAACCAAAGACCCTGAAATGCTTTACCGAAGGAATGTGCACATACCAAATTTCATAATGAGTCTTATTTTTAATAGCATTAGATGGACATCTAGTCATTACATATACAACACATAGAATTGCACCAACCCAAAACATAAATTTTACATTTTTGAAAAACATCATGGAGTGCACCATATTTAAGATTTTCCTATTCATTCTTTCAGCTACTTCATTCTGTTGGGGATTATAAGGCACAATTGTTTGATGTTTGATCCCATATTGGTGAAGATAGTTTTCAAATTCATTTGAAGTGTATTCCTTTCTATTAACAGTGTGAATAGATCTAATATGAGATTGTGCATCATTTTCAATCCATGCATGAAATGTCTCGAAAAGAATCAGATTTTTTCTTCAATAGATAAAACCAACACATTCTAGTGTAGTCATCAGCAAATGTCATCATATATTTATTTCCATTTGCAGAAGGAACATGTATTGAACCACATAAATATGAATGATTGCATTCAATTTTTCTATATGCTCTGGAATGTGAATCATGAAAAGATTTTTTTCTATGCTTTTATAGAATGTAAGCATCACATTGCTTAAGTTTCCTATGAGTTGTAGGCAAATGAGTAAAACCATTTTTCTTCAACAAGCGGAGGCTATCATACTTTAAGTTTCCAAATCTAGCATGCCATAATAAGCTTGATGGAAATTTACCTTCTTCATAATGAGAATTGTATGAGAAATTTTGTGCACAAGCAAAGGTACCTTGCAGCTTGAGAAGCGTTTCTTCTTCTATCCCCGCGATGACAAGTGAGTGGTCCGATGCTTTTCTCACCTCAATCTTGCCATCAAACACATGAATGGAGTGTCCTTGCTAGTGGATGTGTACCAAGGACAACAAGTCTGTCCTTAGTTGTGGGAGATATAAAACATGATGCAGAAGAAAGTTTGGAAGACTAGGCAATTTAAGCTTGATTGTACCAAACCCTGATGGCTTCAGTTTTGATTTGTCTACAAAGTATACTGCTCCATCAACATTGTTAGTAAATTCTTCAACAAAATCTCTTTTGAAAGTAATGTGGTAAGTTGCTCTTGAATCAAGCAACCAATCATTTTTCCAAGAAGCAAGTGAAGCATTAAATAAGTCTTCATTTACTCCAATATTATATCGTGCCACAACATAGTGAGCGGATTCAGGTGCTTTATCTTTCTCTTTGTCATTATTTTTACTTTTGGGTTGGTTTCTTTCCTGTTCAATTATGTCCCAAGGAAAATTGCATGTGGATGCATCATGTGATCCATCCCTTTTGTAGCGTATGCAATGCAAATCTTAATTTTCTCCTCGAGAGTGTTTTGTCCCCCCTACCTCCAAAATTTCTTCCTCTTCCTCTTCGACCACCTCTTCCCTTGGAAGAATATTGGACAAGATTCTTCTCTCTATGTGAAACACACATAGCCTCTTCAGAAGACTGAGGAATTGTCTTCTTTCCAAAATCTTTATCTCTTTCAACAAATTTTTTCACAAGGGAGTCAAAGGTAATATCTTTTAGGTTTCCATTTGCTCGCAACGACTCAAGATTATTTGAGTAAGTGGGATAAAGTGCCTTGAGAAAAACTATCAGAGGAATGTCTAGTTCAACATTAGTGACTTTTATATCATGCATAATAGATTGTACTTATGATTCAAGAGAAAAAGGATCATCATTTGTAATTCAAGGGCGAACAATTTAATCATAAGTTGAACAAATTCAATTGGATAGTGTGAGTCATAGAGTTCCTTCAATTTTTGTAAGGGTTAGAAAGAATTTGAAAATGGAAAAATATGGAAACTCACCTCTTAATTTATTAATGTTGCAATCAATGCATAAGCCTTAATGTCCTTATTCTCCCAAATGATGAATTCCTTGTTTGAGGTAGGCTTTTCTAGCTCTTTATCTCCGCTTCCAACACACACTCATTTCTGCATCTCATTAAAAATGAGAGTGCATTTGATTTTTTGAGATCACTCAGGATAATTTTCCTTCCCATTGAGGACCACTCCCACAATATATATTAATGAGTGCATTTTTTTTAAATATACTTCCCCTGCCAATACGCTGTAACAAATTCCACTTCTGCTTTTAAAGAAAATAAATACAATTTTAATGTATATAACATAGGTATGGACATGCTCAGAAAACCCAACAAATGAGTACAGGTGTAAGGTTTCCACTTTAGAAGGTCCGATATAGAAATGGTCCACACAAAAATTGAACCTCAATGTCTGACTATCAACAAAGCACACATTATGGGCATGTATCTCATGAGAGGTATATTGGTAGGCAACATGCATGCACGTATGGGAGTGATACCTCAACTGCACTTGTGGAGCAGTTGCCTCACATATTGAACGTCTCCGACAGTTGTCAGAGAGGGGAAAACATGCAAAATGGTTATCAAATTATTGACAGAGGCACACGAGTGGAGTGGCTGCAAGAGGTGAGTTCTGCAAAATAGGCAGAATACAGTGATCAAAAAATGATCCTAGATGACTTCTTACTCAAAAATGAAAGTCAAAGGATGCTTCGGAAAATAGTTCCATTGCATAGATCTTTTCAATCTGAATCTAATGCAATTTGAATGGGCTAAAATGGACTTCGGATAGAGTTATCGTAAATAGAAGTTTGCACATTATCCCTAGAAAATGAGTCATTTCCTGTAAAAATGGGCTTAAGGGCTCCTTAAGGAAATCACATCAGAAGAGGTGCAAAGGGCAGGCTTTGACCTAAGGTTGGATGGACCCCCGATCAGCGATATCCAATATCTCAAATCAGAGGTAGGCCTTACCCCGATATCAGGACCAAAGCGGAGCCGATGGGATATGTGATGTGCAATATGAGCGATCTGCGATCAACATGATCAAAGGGAAGACCCCTGGGGTCGTTGCGATTACGAGGTGTGATATAGCGATGGGGCCAATAGTTATACGCTAATATCGACGATTGGTGATCGGTGATCTCCGATACAAGGGCCATTGACATACAATATGCGATTGTGATATGGCGATAAATCGTGGGCTCGATGGGGATTATCAGTGCGATTTCATAATATTTGAAATCTAGAAATTTAGACTTTCAATGTATTCCTGTGTATTTGGGTAATGGCCATGTGACAATACGATTGCGATATTGCGACTAAAGGTGGACCTGATAGGGATTATGAGTGTGATTTCATAGATTTTGAAGTCCCGTTTTTGCAACTAATAGTGTTTTTCCTTTGTATTTCCTTATGATCGAAGGGACAGAAGAATGGATGTGGAAGTCCAGAGTCAAAGGATGCCTTTCAAAAACACAGAGAGCACAATTGACAAGGGAGTTGAAAGTTGTTGAGAGTTCGCTTGGAGGTCGAGTGAAACTAGATAGCTCAATTGATGAGTAGTAGAGAGTTTTGAAGATTCTTAGAAGTCGAGCGAAAACCAAAGAGGTTAGAGAAGCCAGAGCTAGAGCCAGAGCCAAAGAACCAGAGCCAGAGACTAGAGTAGAAGCAAAGGCCACCAAAGTTTGGAGGCAGTTGCAGAGAATAGATCTAGCACTCATTCTCAAGGTTCCAATAGTCGAGGTGACTATAGGGGACCATTAAATTAATTGAAATGGAGTTTATAAAATCCTAAAGACTTCTAAGAGCCATGGAGCAGTAATGAAGCTTCAGAATAGAAAAGGGTCAAAATGATCAAGTTCTTGTCGGTGTCCAAAGTATGCTGAAGACAAAAGAAGGAGTTCCAATGACAGTGACGGATTCTCAGGGAGTTGGTACAAGCTAGAGCTTAAGATAGCTCAGAGTGCTAATTGAGGGAGTCTAATCTAGAGAAGCCTAGATCTATCTACAGAGTATGGGTAGACAACGGGATAATATGGTATTCTAAACCCATAGATTCATGTTTTTAAACCAATGGAGTTGAGCATGGGGCTTGTAAAAGAATTTATGTCATAATCCCAAAGAGCCTAGCTGAGTTGACTAGAACTCAAGGAGACGTAGCCTAGGAGGTTTGGGTGAACTCCATATTATATTGTTGTTATGTGTGATGCTTATTTGCTACACTATTTCACTATTATATGTTTTTATATCAGTTTAATAAAATCAACTTAAAGCACATAAACAATTTAAAAATAAACACAAGCATACACCTATTTTCAAGTACTTTTTAATTCCATAATTGGTTAATCATAAAGTCTTGGGAATATTTAATATTTGGAAGTGGGAGAGGTTCTTGTAAGTTGATAAGAAGCCTTTAGCACCCCATTTTCAGATTAGGTGGTATAAGAGTGGCTATATCAGAGTTAAGTTTGATTAACCCCACCTTCAAAGAAGGTCATATCAAAGCTGGTTATACCAGAGAAATTGGTATCATATCATAATTCTTGATTGACAGAGCAAATATCGCTTACCTGAAAGGTGTTTAAACAGTCAGAGGTTGATTGTATGCTTGTTTGTAGACTGACTATTGTTTGAGTTTGCAGAGGTGAAGGGAAAGCTATTGATAGCTTAGTCGAGAAGACGATGAAAAGGAGGTAGGGCTGAAGGAATTATTCTTATCCCAAAGGACCTCAAAGAAATCCTTAATGCACAAGAGGTTTGTTGCAAAAGGTTGCTTGCACTAGTTCTTTATTAATTTTGTTTGAATTTCTTTTGTTCATTCTGGTAATGACAAATTCTACAAGTGAGTCCTCAAATTCTTATTTTTTCACAATATTCTTCAATGAATACATGAAGCAAGACTTGTCCACCATGATGGATATGGTGAGAGAAATTTATGAGGATGAAAGGAAGAGAATCATACTCAGAGAGCAGTTGAATTCCATGAAGGAATAGAAGTAGTTTCTTTCTGATAAATTACAGGAAATGGAGAGGCAACTTCATATTGCACATATGAACTTGAAAAGGATGGATGAGTTGGAGACACTACTCTTTGTTGCAAAAAAATCCTTGGTCAAGTATCAGCTTGAAGAAGAGGAAAATAATTACTATTTGTCTTCAAATTCCTCTAAGAATGATTATATTGGTTCTTTTGAAAAACATACCAGAGGCATAGGTTCCAAGCTAATGTCCAAGATGGGCTATGAAGGAAATGCTCAGTTAAACATGCACAGGGTATTGTTGAACCAATAATAGTTGAGGAAATACCTAATTATTTGGGCCGTGACTATGGATAGTCTTATCGAGAAAGTTACAAAGCTTCAATGAAGGCCATTGAAACAATTCCAAGAAGGAGTTTCAGTGCAGGGCTTCTACCTCAAGAGTGTAAAGATTTTATTAATGGAGAATGCAATAGCTTGAAACATCATTTGCAGGATGGAGATGTTCATAACCATGCACTTGAACTAGAGATTTGTGGAAACTCTAAAAGCCTTGAAAAGGTTGATGGTGTTCCAAAGGGAGCTACTTCTTCATTCAATTCACCTCCTCATGAAGGCAATAAAGGTGAAAGAGAAAGGTATAAATCTAGTTCTAACCATATTCCTTTTTATCATGTTAAGCTTGATAAATTTCCATGTAAGCATGGGAAAAGAATTGCATGTTCCTTTTTTGGTTTGAATAACCGTAATGTTTCTAGACCTTGGAAGAGAATGGCCACATACAGGAAATTTTTGAAGGAAAGGAAGCAAAAAGCCAAAGGTGCATTGGACAAGGAAAATCATGTTGTCAAGAGGATGCACATGTGTTGCACTTACTACCATAAGCAAGGACACATTGCTGAAAAATGTTGGACTCTGAATCCAACAATGCTTCCATGAAACTTGAAGAAGGTGGCAAGAGAAAATTGTAGGAATGGAAAGAAAGATTCCATGATTGATGTGTTTTAGGATCATTCACATGTTGATGCTGATGTGCAGACAAAGGGAGGACCTTTAAAATGGATTGGTAAGAAATGGTTAGAGTTCTTATCCAACTAAGATTGCATGTCTTTTTGAAAATGCATTTATTTGATTTCTTGTTAATGGAATGCAAGTTGTAGGATTTTTCCAAGAAGGTGAATGGAAAAGTTGGGTAGGAGACTCACTTTATTGCTGCAACATTATATTCATTTCAGCTTCGAAAATACAGTGTACTTAAGCTAATGTTGGAGGATGAAATGCATGCATAAGCTTGATGTGCATGAACACAGGGATGTTGATGATTTCCTTGTATTTGAACATGTATGTGTCATTAACTTGAAGGGTTGATTGCTTTGGCATGCATGTAATGTTAAATTTGACTTGGAAAAAGTTGTTTTGGTCTCCAAGATGGAGATAATGATGAAGTGTTTCATCTTTTGAAAAGAATCCTTGAGATATTTTCTACATGCTTGACTTGAAAGGTCATTTGTTTTAAAGGCATGTTTTGCGGGCTTGTTATCTAGTCCATTTATTGAAGCAGGAGTTTAGGCCATCCAGTTGTTGTCTGTATTTCTGTTGTTATTAACAATTATTGTTGAAAACATGCCAAATAGGTATAAATGAAAGTTTTTGTCAAGTAGATGTAACTTCACATTGGTTTGGGCCATCCTGGATCAATGATCAAGGAAGAGAAGTTCAAACTACCTTCTATGACCATATCAGTAGGATTTTTGCATGAAGTTAAGGAGGAAAACAGTATTTCCTAAGAGGACCAACATATCCAAGAAGGAATGTGGTCAAAGGCTTTGGTTCACAGGCATTAGCCATGCAGACAAGTGTATGAAGGATGGAAGAAGAGGGTGAGGTACTCTCATTTACTGTTCAAATCAGTATATCAGACTTCTGAAGACCCAAAGCTTTTTAGTGGGAAGGCGTGACCAGAAAATGATCCTAAATGAGTTTTTACTCAAAAATGAAAGTCAATGGATGCTTTTGAAAATAGTCCCATTGCATAGATCTTCTTAATCTAAATCTAATGCAATTTGAATGAGCTAAAATGGACTCCAAAGGAAGGAGTTATAGACAATATAAGTTTTCCCATTATCCTTAGAAAATGGGGCATTTCCTATAAAAATGGGCTTAAGGGCTCCTTAAGAAAATCACATCGAAAGATGTGCAAATGGTGGACTTAGGCCTAAGGCTAGACAGACCCCCAATCAACGATCTCCGATATATCAGATCAGAGGTAGGAATTAGCGAAATATTGAGAACCAGGTGAAGCCGATGCGATATGTGATGTGCGATATTAGCGATTAGCGGATCGATGATTGGCATGATCAAAGGGAATACCACTAGAGCCATTGTGATTGCGAGGTGGGATATAGTGACAGGGTTGATAGCAATATGCTGATATTGGCAATTGGCGATCGATGATCCCCGATACAAGGGTAGTTGACATGTGATATGCGATTGTGACATGCTAATAAATCGCGGACCCGATGGGCATTATCGACATGATTTCATAATATTTGAAATCTTTAAATTTGAATTTTCAATGTATTCCCATGAATTTGGGTTTTGGCCATGCGATAATGCGATTACAATATTGCCATCAAAGGTAGACTCGTTAGGGATTATGAGTGTGATTTCATAGATTTTGAAGTCCGTTTTTTGCGCCCGATAGTGTTTTTCCTGTGTATTTCTGTTACAAGCGATAAATGCGTTATTTCATGGATTTCAATCAGAAAGAGCCCACTGGTTCATTTTCCATTGGAAATAACCATCATTCCTTGTGCCACGCTCTAGGCAGGCATTTCTATAACAGGGATATGTTTTGAAGCGTGGAAAGGCAGAGCCAGTAGAAAGAATGATTCCACATGATCGAAGCGAGAGAGGAACGATTGTGGAAGCTGCAGAGTCAAAGGATTCCTTCCAAAAACACAAAGAACACAATTGGTAAGGGAGTTGAAGGTTGCTGAGAGTTCGCTTGAAGGTTGGGTGAAACTAGAGAGCTTAATTGACAAGCAGTAGAGAGTTTTGGAGTCGCTTGGAGGTTGAGTGAAAACCAGGGAGGTCAGAGAAGCCAGAGCTAGAGCCGAAGCCAAAGAGCCAGAGCTAGAGTCAAAAGAAAAAGCAAAGGCCGCCAGAGGTTGAAGGTAGTTGCAGAGAATAGAGCCAATGCTCATTCTCAAGGTTCCAATAGTTGAGGTGACTGTAATGGACTATTGATTCCATTGAGATCGAGTTTAGAAAATCCTGATGAGTTATAAGAGCCATGGAGCAGTAATGAAGCTTCAAAACAACAAAGGGTCAAAATAGTCAAGCTCTTGTTGGTGTCCAAAGTGTGCTGAAGATAGAAGAAGGAGTTCCATAGAGTGTGAGAGAATTCTGAGGGAGTTGATGCAAGCTAAGGCTCAAGACAGCTCAGAGCGCTGATTGAAGGAGTTTAGTCCAAAGAAGCCTAGATCTGTCTCCAAAGTATAAACAGTCAGTGGGATAAGATGGTATTCTAAACCCATAGAGTCATGTTTGTAAACCTATGGATTTGAGCGTGGAGCTTGTAAAAGAATTTATGCAATAATCCCAAAGAGCGTCGTTGAGTGAACTCCATATTATATTGTTGTTATGTGTTATGCTTATTTGCTGCATTTTTTAATTTTTATATGTTTTTATATCATTTTAAGAAAATCAACTTAAAGCACATAAACAGTTTAAAAACAAACAGAAGCATACACCTATTTTCAAACACTTTTTAATTCCGCAATTGGTTAATCATAAAGTCTTGGGAATATTTAAGCTTTGGAAGTCAGAGAGGTTCTTGTAAGCTAATAGGAACCCTTTAGTGCCCCATTTTCAGATCACATAGGTAGAATAGGCAGAAGGGAGTTACAAAGCAGAGAGGGAAGCCAAAAATGGTGTTGGCTCTGATACCATGTCAGACGAGGAGGTAACTTCTCAAATGTAATCGTATTATTCATTCCGGTTGTTCATTATTATATACATGAGGGAGAGACTATTCAGTTCATCTCCTAATGACTCTCCATTTCCTATATTATTTTTTTTCACTAATTACAATTGTTCACCCAATCCCTATGATTAGGTGTCAACACAATAAAATAATTTTTTACCATCTTTTAAAATTTTAATCTCTTTTATTTTTACAATAAAATATGTTTTGCCCATTTTTCATATCGTACTTTGAATAAAAGTAACGACATTGGAACTATTTATTGATAATAAAAAAATTTGTAATTTAGTTTTTTGCTTTTAAGAAATTTGGTGTGAAAATATATTATATAGTTTTTACATATTTTGATCAATTAAGAAAATAGCAAGATAGTTTTAGTTTGTTGATTTTTTATCTATATTTTATTCAGTTAGTGATTAGGAATTTCCCTAAATATTTATCATTAAAAACTACGACATTAGTTACTATGTTTTGATTGACCAACTAAAATTTTTAAGGGCTTTTTTTTGGTGTCAAAGAGTTTGTTCTCCCTATTGTTTCCATTGAAGAGGAGTTGTTTCTACTAATTTCAATATCTCATTCACTTCCATTTGAACAATTAGGAAAACAACAAGAATTATAATTTGATGATTCTTGATAGTTCTAATTTCATGATTTTTTATCTATATTTTATTTTAGCAATCAGGAAATTGCATAAATATTTATCATTAAAAGCTACAACATTAGTTACTATCTTTTGATTGACCAACTAACAATTTTAAGGTTTTTTTTTTCAAAGTTAAAGAGTTTGTTCTCCCCATTGTATCTCATTCACTTCCATTGAAGAGGAGTTGTTTCTACTAATTTGAGTGTCTCATTCACTTCCATTGAAGAGGAATTATTACTACTAATTTCAATGTCTAATTTTATTTGAAACTTCTATAATATAATTCAAAACATTTTCACTTCCATTGAAAAAGATTTGTTTCTACTAATCTCAATATTTAATTTTATTTGCATCTTTTATAATATGATTCCAAACAATTTTTTAGGAATATTTGAATTTTTAAATATCAATTTTTTTAATTTAGATTAAAAAAAAAAAAAAAAAAAAAAAATTGTTAATAATGATGTAAGATGTATATTCCCAAATTTTATCTGTATTAAATTTTAGAGAGTCCATTCGAAGTTGGTAACTATGCATTATCATTGTAATGCTGATATGAGTACTATTATTATGCGAGAGGAAATGTATCGTGAATATTTTATTAATATCATTTAAGGGATTTTGATTTTTTTCTAAACTAGTTTCTAATATCCCACTGATCTATGCATCAAACCTCTATCAATAACTATGTGACACTGACACCAAGCAAGGATAGATGTATACCTTGAAATACACCTTAATCATTATTTTAAACCAACAAACGTATATATCTATGCATTTATTTATTAATAATTATAGAAATATATATGTAATAGATAGTAATTACTAATAATAATATTTTAATTTTAAAGTAAACTTATGTGAATATCAATTTCTGTGTGATCTTTTATTAATAAATTAATATTTATTTTATCATTTTCAATATATATATATATATATACCCTTGTGATTTTCGAAATCCAAAACTTGTCATTAACAAAAGATAAGGGGATTTTTTTCTTTCTTTCCAGAATTCACAATTATCTACATCAAAGATGTCCAACCTAATGGCAGTGTAGTTGACCATAGTTTGTTGTACTATAGTTAATAGGGATAGAGTTGTCAACCATAGTTTATTGTATTATAGTTATCTAGCATAAAGCTGAATTCTAGAAGAATTCTTTCTATGTTTAATCTATATTTGACATGTATTTTTTTTAAATAAAAATAAAAATATTTTTTTAAATGAAAAAATAACGTAAAAAGTAATAGAAAATAAAATTAAATATATATATAACTAGTTTTAATTAAAAACCATCAATTAATATTATAACTATTTATATGATAATCTTGTAACTCTTTTATACAAATTCAAAATATAATTTATAATAATAATATAATAATAATAATAAAAAATAAAAATAGTTTACCTCTCAACTCTATATATATATATAGATAATATAGACATATATATATAGAGTATTAAAACATTAATACTTGTTCTAAACTATTATCGTTAGTTAAATATATTTCAAATATCAAAGTTTATATATATTTTTTTATAACAGAAAATAGATAAATTTGATAATGACTATAAATAATAATATCTATTTTAAATAAAATTATTTGAAAATCAAAATAATGAAACAATAGGGAAAAGAGAATTAAAAGAAAAAATAAATAAATCAGAACTAGACTTATTTTAATTGCAAATTTTTTGGAATGAAAATGATATGTAACATTTGAAAAAAAATCAAATATATTTAAATAAATAAAATATTTTGATGTTAATAAAAAATAGATAAAGAAAATCAAATTTATATAGAAAGGATTCCCATATAAACAAAATATGTGTTTATAATATATTAATAACAAAAATATATTTTAATAATAACAATGTAGATCTTAAATACAAACATTATCCAAAATGTTTAGGTGCCAATTTTATATATACATATATAAACTTCCATATTATCAAATAATCACCATTTAGTACTTTAAACCTCCAATTTATCAGATGCATAAAAATATCAAATTTATTATTACTGTGATATGGTGCTCACCATAAATGGTCGACACATCAACACTATGTAGGGCCCTCTTCAATTGTCTTCTTTGTACCCATTTCGAAAATGTGGGCCGTTAACATCTTTTTCAGATATCAATGCAGATATCTCACAAGGCAATGCAGATATATCCTGAAGGCAACGCAGATATCTCACAATTCTGTATGGTAAAAAATCGATTGCCAATTTCTTTCCTGCATATAACGTTACAAATTCATATATCCCTTTTTTTCAACGATTTCCATCTTATATCCTGATTTATAACGCATAGAAAAAGATGTTTACAAATTTCTATTAATTCCCGTCGACTTTTTAATTTGATATTTATATCCTGATTTATAACGTATAGAAAAATATGTTTACAAATTTCTATTAATTCCGGTGGAATTTTTAATTTTAGTTTTAAATAACCTCACAAAATATAATCTTACAAAATATTTACATAGTGAAAAAAATTAGTTTGATTTTTGTTATTATCTAATATTCACACTGGAGACAAAAAAAATTGGAGTACTTTATATTCTTTTGTTTTAACCTATAACTTTTTAAAAAGAAACACATTCTTTTAACTATTAAGCCCACTCAAACTCGATATTAAACCCACTCAAGTTGATGAGTGATATA
>APFE031709766.1:0-22457 GCA_000404065.3 Pinus taeda | reverse complement strand
AAAGCATTGTTTCAGACAGGGATTCAAAGTTCGTGGGACATTTCTGGAGAACATTATGGAAGAAGTTGGGAACTAAGTTAAGTTTCAGCTCAGCCTATCATCCTCAGACTGATGGACAGACTGAAGTTGTGAACAGAAGTTTAGGCAATCTTTTGAGGAGCCTTACTGCAGAGCATCCAAAGCAATGGGATCAAGTATTGCCACAAGTTGAGTATGCATATAATGATTCACCAAACAGGAGTACAGGACAGAGTCCATTCCATATTGTTTATGGAATGCATCCTAGAGGAATATATGAACTAAGAAATTTGGGGAAAGAAGAAATGAGGAGTGCAGAAGGTGAAGACTTTGCTTCTAGAATGCAATCAATACATGAACAGGTGAAACAACAGCTGCAAGATAGCAACATCAAGTACAAAAACAGAGCAGACATGAAGAGAAGAGGAATGAATTTTGAAGTTGGAGACTTGGTTTTAGCACATCTCAGGAAGGAGAGATTTCCAAAATGTGAATATAATAAGCTAAAATCTAAGAAAATTGGACCATGCAAGATACTGAGGAAGTTCTCTGCAAACGCTTATGAAATTGAATTGCCACCTGGTGTGGGAATATCACCAATTTTTAATGTTGCAGACTTGTATAAATATGAAGATAAAGCTACAGATGATGCAATACAGGATCAAGAGACTACAGATATTAACTGGGTAAAACAGCTGCCCACAGCAAGGAATTTACAGCCAGAAAGAATTCTAGACAAGAAGGTGCACAAGAAGACAAGGAGATGGGAATACTTCCAGTATCTAGTCAAATGGAAAGGACAGCCAATCACTTAAGCTACTTGGGTTACAGAAGATGTTCTACAAAAACTGGGCAAATCTGTAGACCAACTCATGGACAGGAGCCCATGAACATTTTTTTCCTCAGGAGTCTGATGAGCATCTGATTCGGAGGAGAAATCTTCTGATTTATTCCACAAAATAAAAATAAAAAAAATCTACAGGCAAGGAGTGGGATCCTTTGCCTGTTGTTTCTATGTCTTTTTAGTTAAATTTAGGAAATAGATAAGGAATAAAACATGCCATCTTTTCTAAATAGGCTTAGAATAAGGCATGCTAGATTAGTTGTTATAAAAAAACAAAGAAAAGCTCAATTTACTATGTAATGCTACTTTTTCTATATGTGACTGCTTTTGTAATAAGGCAGCTATGGATGAAAAAGGAAAAAGATGTTAAACTTAGCCAGCAAGGAGGAAATATTTCCTCTCATGTAGAACTCCAGAATTAGGAATCTATTTTGTGCATGAACAGTAGGAAGAATGAATGGAATTCGCAACCCTTCAAGGGAAAAACAGTGTCTTGGACTATGAATGAAGAGGGCGCGTTTCTGTGGGCGGAATATGGCAATGTAATGAATGTTTTGTTCTATTTTCTATGCGGCCCATATGTAAAGACTGTTTTGGTATTGCTAAAAAAGAAAAAGATATTGGGTGTGCACATTAAGATGCTATCAATTGAATATGTATTGTATGTATTGTATGCCTGTCGATTTATATAATTACTGTGCATTCTGAATTCCAAATCAAAAACGATAGAACTGTGCGGCTTTAGTATGGACAATAGAACTGTCTGTGGATTTACATTGGATCGCCGTGGGCATTGAAACGTGGCAAATGACAAAACGATAGAATTGCGTGTATTTTATGGACACTGGAACCTTAAGTTGAGAATCGCATCTTTAATGCGTGGGCAGTGAAATGTTGGCTGGAGAAACTCGTGTATGAATGTGCTGAGAGCGCACTGTGAACTCGTTGTCGTTTGTGTGTTGTTATAATATTATATGTTGAGATTTGTGGTGTGCGTTAGACCACTGTGCGCACAATTCTTTATACATTGTTTCCATTCTTAAGAACTGTGGCATGGATATTCAACTGCTGTGTGCAAATTATTTATAAATTAGTGACAGCTAATTCCAAGTTCTCCATTATTGTTGTGCGTAGATTTGGCATGGATATCCATCATGCCCAATCGCAGTTATAGTATGTGCTTAAGTTAGAATTGCTGGATAGAAGATCCTCTGGTTCTCACGCATGGTTTTGTATGTAAAGGAATCTAATCCCAATCAGAATTGAATGCCTTGTAAATTTTACATAGTAAAGGATTTTTCGAGTTAATGACTGATGACCTGAGAGAATTAACAGGAGACCGAGACGAAGACATAGAAGATATTTCAAACAAACTAGGAAGACTGTCATTAGAACCAGCAAGCAGTCCATCAATGAAGCTTCAAAACAACAAAGGGTCAAAATAATCATGTTGTTATTGGTGTCCAAAGTGTGCTGAAGATAGAAGAAGGAGTTCCATAGAGTGTGAGAGAATTCTAAGGGAGTTGATGCAAGCTAAAGCTCAAGACAGCTCAGAGCGCTGATTGAAGGAGTTTAGTCCAGAGAAGCCTAGATCTGTCTCCAAAGTATAAACAGCCAGGGGGATAAGATGGTATTCTAAACCCATAGAGTCATGTTTGTAAACCTATGGAGTTGAGTGTGGAGCTTGTAAAATAATTTATGCCATAATCCCAAAGAGCGTCGTTGAGTTGACTAGAGGTCAAGGAGACGTAGCCTAAGAGGTTTGGGTGAACTCCATATTATATTGTTGTTATGTGTGATGCTTATTTGCTGCATTTTTTAATTGTTATATGTTTTTATATCAGTTTAAGCAAATCAACTTAAAGCACATAAACAGTTTAGAAACAAAAACAAGCATACACCTATTTTCAAACAGTTTTTAATTCTGCAATTGGTTAATCATAAAGTCTTGGGAATATTTAAGCTTTGGAAGTCAGAGAGGTTCTTGTAAGCTAATAAGAACCCTTTAGTGCCCCATTTTCAGATCACGTAGGTAGAATAGGCAGAAGGGAGTTACAAAGCAGAGAAGGAAGCCAAAAATGGTGTTGGCTCTGATACCATGTCAGACGAGGAGGTAACTTCTCAAATGTAATCGTATTATTCATTCAGGTTGTTCATTATTATATACATGAGGGAGAGACTGTTCAGTTCATCTCCTAATGACTCTCCATTTCCTATATTATTTGTTTTCACTAATTACAATTGTTCACCCAATCCCTATGATTAGGTGTCAACACAAAAAAATAATTTTTTACCATCTTTTAAAATTTTAATCTCTTTTATTTTTACAATAAAATATGTTTTGCCCATTTTTTAAAATTTTAATCTTTTTTCATATAGTAATTTGACTAAAAGTAATGACATTGGAACTATTTATTGATAATAAAAAAATTTGTAATTTAGTTTTTTGCTTTTAAGAAATTTGGTGTGAAAATATATTATATAGTTTTTACATATTTTGATCAATTAAGAAAATAGCAAGATAGTTTTAGTTTGTTGATTTTTTATCTATATTTTATTCAGTTAGTGATTAGGAATTTCCCTAAATATTTATCATTAAAAATTACGACATTAGTTACTATGTTTTGATTGACGAACTAAAATTTTTAAGGGCTTTTTTTTAGTGTTAAAGAGTTTGTTCTCCCTATTGTTTTCATTGAAGAGGAGTTGTTTCTACTAATTTCAATATCTCATTCACTTCCATTTGAAAAATTAGGAAGACAACAAGAATTCTAATTTGATGATTCTTGATAGTTCTAATTTGATGATTTTTTATCTATATTTTATTTTAGCAATCAGGAAATTGCGTAAATATTTATCATTAAAAGCTACAACATTAGTTACTATCTTTTGATTGACGAACTAACAATTTTAAGGTATTTTTTTTCAATGTTAAAGAGTTTTTCTCCCCATTGTATCTCATTCACTTCCATCGAAGAGGAATTATTACTACTAATTTCAATGTCTAATTTTATTTGAAACTTCTATAATATAATTCAAAACATTTTCACTTCCATTGAAAAGGATTTGTTTCTACTAATCTCAATATTTAATTTTATTTGCATCTTTTATAATATGATTCCAAACAATTTTTTAGGAATATTTGAAATTTTAAATATCAAATTTTTTAATTTAGATTATTCAAAAAAAAAAAAAAAAAAAAAAAAAAAAAATTGTTAATAATGATGTAAGATGTATATTCCCAAATTTTATCTGTATTAAATTTTAGAGAGTCCATTCGAAGTTGGTAACTATGCATTATCATTGTAATGCTGATATGAGTACTATTATTATGCGAGAGGAAATGTATCGTGAATATTTTATTAATATCATTTAAGGGATTTTGATTTTTTTCTAAACTAGTTTCTAATATCCCACTGATCTATGCATCAAACCTCTATCAATAACTATGTGACACTGACACCAAGCAACTGAGATAAATGTGTACCTTGAAATACACCTTAATCATTATTTTAAACCAACAAACTTATATATCTAGCATTATTATTAATAATTATAGAATATATATGTAATAGATAGTAATACTAATACTAATATTTTAATTTAAAATAAACTTTGTGAATATCAAGTTCTTGTGTGATCTTTTTTTAATAATTATATATTTATTTATCATTGAATATATATATATATATAGAGAGAGAATATAGATATATTATATATAATAATTATATATATTATATATTTATATATATATATATATGATATATATTTATATATATATATATATATATATATATACCCTTGTGATTTTCGAAATCCAAAACTTGTCATTAACAAAAGATAAGGGGATTTTTTTCTTTCTTTCCAGAATTCACAATTATCTACATCAAAGATGTCCAACCTAATGGCAGTGTAGTTGACCATAGTTTGTTGTACTATAGTTAATAGGGATAGAGTTGTCAACCATAGTTTATTGTATTATAGTTATCTAGCATAAAGCTGAATTCTAGAAGAATTCTTTCTATGTTTAATCTATATTTGACATGTATTTTTTTTAAATAAAAATAAAATATTTTTTATGAAAAAATAACGTAAATAATAATAGAAGAAAAATAATATATATTATTAACTAGTTTCAATTAAAAACATCATTAATATTAATAACTATTTATAATGATAATTTTGTAACTTCTTTATAAATTAAAATAATAATTTATTATAATAATATAATAATAAATAAAAATAGTTTACTCTCAACTCTATATATATATAAATATATATATATATATATAATTAAAATTAATACTTGTTCTAAAAAACATTTTTCGTTAGTTAATATATTCAAATATCAAATTTAATGTATATTTTTTAAAATAAAACAAGAAAAATAGAATAAAATTTGATAATGAATATATAATATAATATCTATTTTAAATAAAAATTAATTTGAAAAATCAATATGAGATCATAGAGAAAGAGTAATTAAAAGAAAAAATAAATAAATCATGAAATAACTTATTTTAAATATCAATTTTGGAATGAAAATAATATGTAACATTTGAAAAAAAAATCAATATACTTATAAATAAAATATTTTGATGTTAATAAAAAATAGATAAAGAAAATCAAATTTATATAGAAAGGATTCCCATATAAACAAAATATGTGTTTATAATATATTAATAACAAAAATATATTTTAATAATAACAATGTAGATCTTAAATACAAACATTATCCAAAATGTTTAGGTGCCAATTTTATATATACATATATAAACTTCCATATTATCAAATAATCACCATTTAGTAATTTAAACCTCCAATTTATCAGATGCATAAAAATATCAAATTTATTGAAATAACAAACCGACCATAATATTTTATATTTTTTCACTTCAGAAAATGTTAATCAATCCTCGAACTAAATAAAACCAAAAATAAAAATCACCTATCATATACCTCAATATATAATACCACTGTTTTCTTTTGCTATATTATAAAATATCAATATATTTCTTTCACTATCTTATACCATACTTTTCAAACTTTAATTGTTACTGTGATATGGTGCTCACCATAAATGGTCGACACATCAACACTATGTAGGGCCTTCTTCAATTGTCTTCTTTGTCCCCATTTCGAAAATGTGGGCCGTTAACATCTTTTTCAGATATCAATGCAGATATCTCACAAGGCAATGCAGATATCTCACAATTCTGTATGGTAAAAAATCGATTGCCAATTTCTTTCCTGCATATAACGTTATAAATTTATATATCCCTTTTTTTCAACGATTTCCATCTTATATCCTGATTTATAACGCATAGAAAAAGATGTTTACAAATTTCTATTAATTCCCGTGGACTTTTTAATTTGATATTTATATCCTGATTTATAACGTATAGAAAAATATGTTTACAAATTTCTATTAATTCCGGTGGAATTTTTAACTTTAGTTTTAAATAACCTCACAAAATATAATCTTACAAAATATTTACATAGTGGAAAAAATTAGTTTGATTTTTGTTATTATCTGATTTTCACAGTGGAGACAAAAAATTGGAATACTTTATATTCTTTTGTTTTAACCTATAACTTCTTAAAAAGAAACACATTCTTTTAACTATTAAGCCCACTCAAACTCTATATTAAACCCACTCAAGTTGATGAGTGATATAATAAAAAGAAATATGATATTAAATTATTTTTATTAAATATATCAAATTAATATGCTATTCACCTGCTAATATTAGAAACGAAAATAATTATGCATTTCACTTTACTAATATTAGAAATCATGTCGTTGTTCTTAAAGTCAATAAAGATAGAGCTGCTCTAATCCTTGATAAAACGGACTAGAGAGAAGACTTTTTATCACGTCCTTAATAGTGCTAGCTTTAGGAAACTAAATAAGAACCTTATTAAGAAAATCTCAAATGAGGTTTCTCTGGCTATTAATTATGGTAATATCTCTAGCCCCGTGAAGAAGAAGCTTATTGTTAGCAACCTGCTCACCCCTAGGATCTATGGGCTTCCCAAAGTCCACAAAAATGGGGTTCCCCTTAGCCCTATTGTCAACACAATAGGAGGACCCATGTATCTTTTTGCTAAGTTCTTAGCTTAAAGTCTTAAGCCCCTTGTTTGCTACACTGAATACTTCGTTAAGGACTCAACTTCTTTTCTTAAGGATCTTAAGGGTAGTAAAATTAACCCTAACAATTTTCTTGTGAGCTTTGATGTGGTCTCTCTCTATACTAATATTCCCATTAATAAGGCTATGGAGGTTATAAATCGCATCACCGATCCTAATTCTGCTAAGTTGGTCGGCCTCTACCTTACCTCTATTTTAGTTAGTTTCCAAGGAGAACTCTATGAGAAAATGTGCAAAGTAGCTATGGCTTCTCCACTCTCTCCCATTGTCGCGAACATGTTCATGGAATACTTTGAAACTAAAGCCCTTTCCTCTGCCCCCCCTCGGACTAATATTTGGAAGAGATTTGTCAATGATACCTTCATCGATTGGTCGTATGGACGTGACTTACTTGATTCTTTTCTTTCTCATCTTAATACTCAATCTGAGTCAATTAAGTTTACTATGGAGACTAAGGTCAATGGTAGTCTTCCCTTCGTCAATGTACTTATCTCTAAAAAAGGGGATGGTACCCTTTCTTACCAAGTTTATCATAAAAACACTCATACTGAGCAGTACCTTCATGCAGGCTCCCATCACTATCCTCCTCAGAAATTTGGTATTCTCAACACTCTAGCCACTAGAGCTCTGAGTATTTCTAATGAGAGTCACTTTGAAAGTGAAAAATCCCACCTTCTTGAAGTTTTTGAAGATAATGGCTATAATAGACACCTAGGTCTCAGAGTTTTTTGAAAATCTAACCTCAGACCTAAACCAAAAAAGGATCCCCATGGTTTTGCAAACTACGTGAATCTTCCTTTCATTCTCGGAACCACTGACAATATTGCACAAAATAATAATAAATAAATAAATAAAGATAATAACAAAAATTGTATTAATAAATAATAATGGAGTAATTATGAAATAAAAATTTAATAAAAATCAAACAACAATATAAATGTGGTTGATAGGAAACTCAACTTTAAACACTCTACAAGAACACAATTATTAAATACTAGTATCTTCTAAAACACACCAAGACCGATGAAAAAAGTTGCACCAATTCAAATAAACAAGATAACGATAATGACCATTCACACTTTCCAACCAATCCCTTCTCGCATTGCACAGATATTTTCAATCTGAATCTAATGCAATTTGAATGGGCTAAAATGGACTCCGGATAGAGTTATCACAAATAGAAGTTTGCCCATTATCCCTAGAAAATGAGTCATTTCCTGTAAAAATGGGCTTAAGGGCTCCTTAAGGAAATCACATCAGAAGAGGTGCAAAGGTCAGGCTTTAACCTAAGGTTGGATGAACCCCCGATCAGCGATCTCCGATATATCAAATCAGAGGTAGGCCTTAGCGCGATATCAGGACCCAGGCGGAGCCGATGCGATATGCGATGTGCAATATCAGTGATCTGCGATCAGCACGATCAAAGGGAAGACCCCTGGGGTCGTTGCGATTACGAGGTGTGATATAGCGATGGGGCCAATAGTGATATGCTAATATCAACAATCGGTGATCGGTTATCTCCGATACAAGGGCCATTGACATGCGATATGCGATTGTGATATGGCGATAAACCGTGGGCCCGATCGGGATTATCAATGCGATTTCATAATATTTGAAATCTAGAAATTCAGACTTTCAATGTATTTCTGTGTATTTGGGTTTTGGCCATGTGACAATACGATTGAGATATTGCGACTAAAGGAAGACCTAATAGGGATTATGAGCGCAATTTCATAGATTTTGAAATCTGGTTTTTGCACCTAATAGTGTTTTTCCTTTGTATTTCCTTATGATCGAAGGGACAGAAGAATGGTTGTGGAAGTCCAGAGTCAAAGGATGCCTTTCAAAAACACAGAGAGCACAATTGACAAGGGAGCTAAAAGTTGCCGAGAGTTTGCTTGGAGGTCGAGCGAAACTAGAGAGCTCAATTGATGAGTAGTAGAGAGTTTTGAAGATTCTTGGAAGTCGAGCGAAAACCAGAGAGGTCAGAGAAGCCAGAGCTAGAGCCAAAGACAAAGAACCAGAGCCAGAGACTAGAGTAGAAGAAAAGGCCGCCAAAGTTTGGAGGCAATTGCAGAGAATAGATCTAGCACTCATTCTCAAGGTTCCAATAGTCGAGGTGACTAAAGGGGCCCATTGAATCCATTGAAATGGAGTTTATAAAATCCTAAAGACTTCTAAGAGCCATGGAGCAGTAATGAAGCTTCAGAATAGAAAAGGGTCAAAATGATAAAGTTGTTGCTGGTGTCCAAAGTGTGCTGAAAACAAAAGAAGGAGTTCCAATGACAGTGACAGAATTCTGAGGGAGTTGGTACAAGCTAGAGCTTAAGATAGCTCAGAGCGCTGATTGAAGGATTATAATCCAGAGAAGCCTAGATCTATCTACAGAGTATGGGCAGCCAACGAGATAATATGGTATTCTAAACCCATAGATTCATGTTTTTAAACCAATGGAGTTGAGCATGGGGCTTGTAAAAGAATTTATGTCATAATCCCAAAGAGCCTAGCTGAGTTGACTAGAACTCAAGGAGACGTAGCCTAGGAGGTTTGGGTGAACTCCATATTATATTGTTGTTATGTGTGATGCTTATTTGTTTCACTATTTCACTATTATATGTTTTTATATCAGTTTAATAAAATCAACTTAAAGCACATAAACAGTTTAAAAATAAACACAAGAATACACCTATTTTCAAGTACTTTTTAATTCCATAATTGGTTAATCATAAAGTCTTGGCAATATTTAAGCTTTGGAAGTGGGAGAGGTGCTTGTAAGTTTATAAGAAACCTTTAGGACCCCATTTTCAGATCAGGTGGTATAAAAGTGGTTATATCAGAGTTAAGTTTGATTAACCCCACCTTCAAAGAAGGTCATATCAAAGCTGGTTATACCAGAGAAAGTGGTATCAGATCATAATTCTTGATTGACAGAGAAAATATCGCTTATCTGAAAGGTGTTTAAACAGTTAGAGGTTGATTGTATGCTTGTTTGTAGATTGACTATTGTTTGAGTTTGCAGAGGTGAAGGGAAAGATATTGATAGATTAGTCGAGAAGACGATGAAAAGGAGGTAGGGCTGAAGGAATTATTCTTATCCCAAAGAACCTCAAAGAAATCCTTAAAGCAGAAGAGGTTTGTTGCAAAAGGTTTCTTGCACAAGTTCTTTATTAATTTTGTTTGAATTTTTTTTTTTCATTCTGGTAATGACAAATTCTACAAGTGAGTCCTCAAATTCTTCTTTCTTCATAAGATTCTTCAATGAAAACATGAAGCAAGACTTGTGCACCATGATGGATATGGTGAGAGAAATTTATGAGGATGAAAGGAAGAGAATCATACTTAGAGAGTAGTTGAATTCCATGAAGGAATAGAAGTAGTTGCTTTCTGATAAATTGCAGGAAATGGAGAGGCAACTTCATATTGCACATATGAACTTGAAAAGGATGGATGAGTTGGAGACACTACTCTTTGTTGCAAAAAAATCCTTGGTCAAGTATCAGCTTGAAGAAGAGGAAAACAATTCCTATTTGTCTTCAAATTCCTCTAAGAATGATTATATTGGTTCTTTTGAAAAACATACCAGAGGCATAGGTTCCAAGCTAATGTCCAAGATGGGCTATGAAGGAAATGCTCAGGTAAACATGCACAGGGTATTGTTGAACCAATAATAGTTGAGGAAATACCTAAGTATTTGGGCCTTGACTATGGATAGTCTTATCGAGGAAGTTACAAATCTTCAATGAAGGCCATTGAAACAATTCCAAGAAGGAGTTTCAGTGCAGGGCTTCTACCTCAAGAGTGTAAAGATTTTATTAATGGAGAATGCAATAGCTTGAAACATCATTTGCAGGATGGAGATGTTCATAAACATGCACTTGAACTAGAGAGTTGTGGAAACTCTAAAAGCCTTGAAAAGGTTGATGGCGTTCCAAAGGGAGCTACTTCTTCATTCAGTTCACCTCCTCATGAAGGCAATAAAGGTGAAAGAGAAAGGTATAAATCTAGTTCTAACCATATTCCTTTTTATTATGTTAAGCTTGATAAATTTCCATGTAAGCATGGGAAAAGAATTGCATGTTCCTTTTTTGGTTTGAATAACCATAATGTTTCTAGACCTTGGAAGAGAATGGCCACATACAGGAAATTTTTGAAGGAAATGAAGCAAGAAGCCAAAGGTGCATTGGACAATGAAAATCATGTTGTCAAGAGGATGCACACATGTTGCACTTACTGTCATAAGCAAGGACACATTGCTGAAAAATGTTGGACTCTGAATCCAACAATGCTTCCACGAAACTTGAAGAAGGTGGAAAGGGAAAATGGTAGGAATGGAAAGAAAGATTCCATGAATGATGTGTTTTAGGATCATTCACATGTTGATGCTCATGTGCATACAAAGGGAGAACCTTTAAAATGGATTGGTAAGAAATGGTTAGAGTTCTTATCCAACTAAGATTGCATGTCTTTTTGAAAATGCATTTATTTGATTTCTTGTTAATGGAATGCAAGTTGTAGGATTTTTCCGAGAAGGTGAATGGAAAAGTTGAGTAGGAGACTCACTTTATTGCTGCAACATTATATTCATTTCAGCTTCAAAAATACAGTGTACTTAAGCTAATGTTGGAGGATGAAATGCATGCATAAGCTTGATGTGCATGAACACAAGGATGTTGATGATTTCCTTGTATTTGAACATGTATGTGTCATTAACTTGAAGGGTTGATTTCTTTGGCATGCATGTAATGTTAAAGTTGACTTGGAAAAAGTTGTTTTGGTCTCCAAGATGGAGATAATGATGAAGTGTTTCATCTTTTGAAAAGAATCCTTGAGATATTTCTACATGCTTGACTTGAAGGGTCATTTGTTTTAAAGGAATGTTTTGCGGGCTTGTTATCTAGTCCATTTATTGAAGCAGGAGTTTAGGTCATCCAGTTGTTGTCTGTATTTCTGTTGTTATTTACAATTATTGTTGAAAACATGTCAAATAGGTAAAAATGAAAGTTTTTGTCAAGCAGATGTAACTTCACATTGGTTTGGGCCACCCTGGATCAATGATCAAGGAAGAGAAGTTCAAACTACCTTCTATGACCATATCAGTAGGATTTTTGCATGAAGTTAAGGAGGAAAACAATATTTCCTAAGAGGACCAACATATCCAAGAAGGAATGTGGTCAAAGGCTTTGGTTCACAGGCATTATCGATGCAGACAAGTGTATGAAGGTTGGAAGAAGAGGGTGAGGTACTCTCATTTACTGTTCAAATCAGTATATCAGAATTCTGAAGACCCAAAGCTTTTTAGTGGGAAGGCGTGACTAGAAAATGATCCTAAATGAATTTTCACTCAAAAATGAAAGTCAATGGATGCTTTTGAAAATAGTCCCATTGCATAGATCTTCTTAATTTGAATCTAATGCAATTTGAATGAGCTAAAATGGACTACAAATGAAGGAGTTATAGACAATAGAAGTTTGCCCATTATCCTTAGAAAATGAGGTATTTCCTATAAAAATGGGCTTAAGGGCTCCTTAAGGAAATCACATCAAAAGATGTGCAAATGGTGGACTTAGGCCCAAGGCTAGACAGACCCCCAATCAACGATCTCTGATATATCAGATCAGAGGTAGGAATTAGCGCAATATTGAGAACCAAGGGAAGCCGATGCGATATGTGATGTGCGATATCAGCGATCAGCGAATCGATGATTGGCATGATCAAAGGGAAGACCACTAGAGCCGTTTTGATTGCGAGGTGGGATATAGTGATAGGACTGATAGCAATATGCTGATATTGGCAATCGGCGATCGATGATCCCCGATACAAGGGTAGTTGACATGTGATATGCGATTGCGGCATGCTGATAAATCACGGACCTGATGGGGATTATCAGCGTGATTTCATAATATTTGAAATCCGTAAATTTGAATTTTCAATGTATTCCCATGAATTTGGGTTTTGGCCATGCGATAATGTGATTACAATATTTCCATCGAAGGTAGACTTGATAGGGATTATGAATGTGATTTCATAGATTTTGAAGTCCGGTTTTTGCGCCCGATAGTGTTTTTCCTGTGTATTTCTGTTACGAGCCATAAATGCGTTATTTCGTGGATTTCATTTGGAAAGAGGCCACTGGTTCATTTTCCATTGGAAATAACCATCATTCCTTGTGCCATGCTCTAGGCAAGCATTTCTATAACAGGGATGTGTTTTGAAGCGTGGAAAGGCAGAGCCAGTAAAAAGAATGATTCCACATGATCGAAGGGAGAGAGGAACGATTGTGGAAGCCGCAGAGTCAAAGGATGCCTTCCAAAAACACAAAGAACACAATTTGTAAGGGAGTTGAAGGTTGCTGAGAGTTCGCTTGAAGGTTGAGTGAAACTAGAGAGCTTAATTGACAAGCAGTAGAGAGTTTTGGAGTCGCTTGGAGGTTGAGTGAAAACCAAGGAGGTCAGAGAAGCCAGAGCTAGAGCCGAAGCCAATGAGCCAGAGCTAGAGTCGAAAGTAAAAGCAAAGGCCGCCAGAGGTTGAAGGTAGTTGCAGAGAATAGAGCATACGCTCATTCTCAAGGTTCCAATAGTTTAGGTGACTGTAGGGGACTATTGATTCCATTGAGATGGAGTTTAGAAAATCTTGAAGAGTTATAAGAGCCATGGAGCAGTAATGAATGATGCAGGAGCATCTGTTTCGGAGGAAAACTCTTCTGATTTATTTCACAAAATCAAAAAAAAAATCTACAGGCAAGGAGTGGGATCCTTTGCCTGCTGTTTCTATGTCTTTTTAGTTAAATTTAGGAAATAGATAAGGAATAAAACATTCCACATTTTCTAGATAGGCTTAGAATAAGGCATGCTAGATTAGTTGTTATAAAAAAACAAAGAAAAGCTCAATTTACTATGTATTGCTACTTTTTCTATATGCGACTGCTTTTGTAATAAGGCAACGATGGATGAAAAAGGAAAAAGATGTTAAACTTAGCCACCAGGGAGGAAAGATTTCCTCTCATGTAGAACTCCAGAATTAGGAATCTATTTTGTGCATGAACAGTAGGAAGAATGAATGGAATTCACAGCCCTTCAAGGGAAAAACACTGTCTTGAACTATGAATGAAGAGGGCACGTTTCTGTGGGTGGAATATGGCAATGTAATGAATGTTTTGTTCTATTTTCTATGCGGCCCATATGCAAAAACTGTTTCGGTATTTCTAAAAAAGAAAAAGAGATTGGATGTGCGCATTAAGCTGCTGTCAATTGAATATGTATTGTATGTATTGTATGCTTGTGGATTTATATAATTACTGCGCATTCTGAATTCCAAATGAAAAACGATAGAACTGTGTGGCTTTAGTATGGACAGTAGAACTGTCTGTGGATTTACATTGGATCACCGTCGGCATTGAAACGTGGCAAATGAAAAATGATAGGACTGTGTGTATTTTATGGACAGTGGAACCTTAAGTTGGGAATCGCATCTTTAATGTGTGGACAGTGAAACGTTGGCTGGAGAAACCCGTGTATGAATGTGCTGAGAGCACACTGTGAACTCGCTGCTGGTTGTGTGTTGTTATAATACTATATGTTGAGATTTGTGGTGTGCGTTAGACCACTGTGCGCACAATTCTTTATACCTTGTTTCCATTATTAAGAACTGTGGCGTGGATATTCAACTGATGTGTGTGGATTATTTATAAATTAGTGACACCTAATTCCAAGTTCTCCATTATTGTTGTGCATAGATTTGTCATGCATATCCATCATGCCAAATCGCAGTTATAGTATGAGCTTAAGTTAGAATTTCTGGATAGCAGATCCTCTGGTTCTCAATCATGGTTTTGTATGTAAAGGCATCTAATCCCAATCAGAATTGAAGGCCTTGCAAATTTTACATAGTAAAGGCGTTTTCGAGTTAATGAATGATGACCTCAGAGAATTGACAGGAGACCAAGACAAAGACATAGAAGATATTTCAAACAAACCAGGAAGATTGTCATTAGAACCAGCGAGCAGTCCATCATTAGTGGTATCAGAGCCAGCAACTTGCGTTGGATTAAATCTTAGGAGCAATAGAAGGATGGATTTCAGGGTTGGAAGAGGATGAGGACGTGGACGTGGTGGAAGAGGACGGCCTGCTGAGAATGTCAAATTGAGGGAAGATATAGAAGAGCTGCGAGCTAGATTGGATGCGTTAACCTCCGGCAGGAACATAGATGATGGAGATGTGAGTGAACCCGAAGTTGAAGCTACTGAGGAGGAAGCTGTAGAGATTAATCCTGAGATGAGGCTCTTTCAAACAGTGTTGAAATTCACAGCCAGGCCTTGGAATCAATTAGTGCCGGTCTACCAAGGAGGACCGAATCCATAAGAATTAATTGACTAGATTAATAGCATGGAAAAATTCTTCGATTATGAAGAAACAGAAGATGACAAGAAGGTAAAGTTTGCTGTCACCAAATTAAAAGGCCATGCAGCGCTCTGGTGGGATGGTGTGCAGGCGGAAAAGAGGAGACTGGGCAAGCAGCCAATCAAGAATTGGAACAGGATGGTAGCAAAGCTAAAAGGTAAATTTTTTCCCAGTAACTATCAGCAGACATTGTTTAGGCAAATGCAAAATCTCAGACAGAGAGATTTGACGGTAAAAGAGTATACAAAAGATTTCTATAAGGTGAGTATAAGAGCTAGAGAAGCCCAAGACACAGATGAAAAAGTGGCTAGATATATGAATGACCTCAGAATGGACATTGAGGATGAAATAAGTTTACTGTCTCCAAAACTAGTAGAGGAAGCCTATCAGATAGCACTGAAGGCTGAAGAAAAACTCATGAGGAAGCAATCTGCCACGGGGAGAGGGACTTTCAGAGGGAAAGGAAGTCAAGGTGGTAGAGGAAGGTCTACAACACCTAAAGATAGAGCTAGTAGTAGCTCAACACCCCATGCACCCAGGGGAGGTGATGCAAGAGGCAGAGGGAGTTTTTCCAGAGGAAGAGGAGACAGAGGAAGAGGCAGAGAAATAAGATGTTACAGATGTAACAAACCGGGACACAGAGCTTTTGAGTGCCCAGAGAATGCAGAAGTAAGACAGAGAAATGCAGTTGTTGCTCCAGCTGAGGGAGAGGCATGAGTGACAGCGGTACCAGAAGAAGAAAACAGACCAGACAGAGGAGAATCTCTGGTACTTAACAAAGTTTTGATTAAACCAGCAAAGGAGGTGACTGAACCGCCACAAAGGAAAACTTTATTCAGGACAATATGCAAAGTTCAAGGGAAATGTTTCTAGATGATCATTGATAGTGGCAACATTTCTACAGAAGTAGTAGAGGAATTGAAGTTGAAGGTAAGGAGGCACAGCACCTATATGGTGTCATGGTTCAACCGGGCATCAGCTATGGTAGGTGAGCAGTGGCATTGGGAGTTTTTCCAGAGGAAGAGGAGGCAGAGGAAGAGGCAGAGAAATAAGATGTTACAGATGTAATAAACTGGGACACAGAGCTTTTGAGTGCCCAGAGAATGAAGAAATAAGGCAGAGAAATGCATTTGTTGCTCCAGCTGAGGGAGAGGCACCAGTGACAGCAGTACCAGAAGAAGAAAACACACCAGAGAGAGGAGAATCTCTGGTACTTAATAAAGTTTTGATTAAACCAGCAAAGGAGGTGACTGAACCACCACAAAGGAAAACTTTATTCAAGACAGTATGCAAAGTTCAAGGGAAATGTTGCCAGATGATCATTGATAGTGGCAGCACTATAACTTGGTTTCTACAGGAAGTAGTAGAGAAATTGAAGCTGAGACAATGACAAACCCAACACCATAAAGTGTCATGTTGCAAAAGACATCACTGCTGGTAAGTGAACAGTGTGAAGTGGAATTTCAAGTGGGCAAGTACAAAGATAAAATTGTTTGTGATGTGATGCCTATGGACGTGTGTCACATATTGCTGGGAAGGCCTTGGCAATATGACAGAGGAGCCATGCATGAGGAAAAAGAAACACCTACAAATTTGAGAAAGATGGTGTTAATCATACATTACTACCTCTACCAGAAGAAGAGGGACCGGGACAGAAGACAGATCCAAAAACTCTGTTACTTGGAGGAAAAGAGTATTTGAAGCAGATGGAAGAAAATGAGGTAAATTATGCTGTAATTTGCAAGCCCAAGGTAATCATGACTTCCACCAAAGTTTCTGATTTACCCATTGAAATTCAAGAAATGTTGGAGAATTATTATGATATTATTTTTGATGATTTGCCTAATGAATTACCACCCATTCGAAGAATTAGTCATCATATAGATTTAATTCCTGGAGCAAGCTTGCCTAACAAAGCAGCATATAGAATGACTCCTGCAGAAAATGAAGAAGTTAAGAAACATGTGCAAGAATTGCTTGACAATGGGTTAATCAAAGAAAGCTTGAGTCCTTGTGCGGTGCCAACAGTGCTGAGCCCAAAGAAATATGGAGGCTGGAGAATGTGTACAGATTCAAGAGCCATTAATAAGATCATAATCAGGTACAGATTTCCGCTACCTAGAATTGAAGACTTAATGGATTGCTTGTCTGGTGCAAAATATTTTTCCAAATTAGATCTTAAAAGCAGGTATCATCAGATAAGGATAAGAGAAGGGGATGAGTGTAAAACCGCTTTTAAGACCAATGAAGGATTATATGAATGGAGAGTGATGCCTTTTGGGTTGTCCAATGCACCAAGTACATTCATGAGACTTATGAATGAAGTTCTTAAAGAATTCATTGGTAAATTTGTAATAGTATATCTGGATGATATATTAGTCTATAGCAGGTCTAAAGAGGAGCACTTGAGGCATTTAAATTATGTCCTGCAGAAGCTACAGCAAGAAAAATTATTGTTGAACCTGAAGAAATGTTTATTCATGAAAGAGGAGTTGGTGTACTTGGGATTTGTGATTTCAGCTGAAGGGTTAAAGATGGATCCAGAAAATATCAAAGCAATTGTGGAGTGGCCTTCACCCAAAAGTGTTTTTGAGGTAAGGAGTTTTCATGGTCTTGCTAGTTTTTACAGAAAATTCATTAAGAATTTTAGTAAGATTAATGCACCTATTATTGAGACCATAAAAAAGGATAAACAACCATTTAAGTGGACTGTTGAAGCAAAGAGAAATTTTCAGCTGTTAAAGAAGAAAATAACTTAAAAGCCTATTTTGGTTCTTCCTGATTTTAACAAAACCTTTCAAGTTAAGTGTGATGCCAGCGCAGAAGCAATTGGAGGAGTTTTAAGCCAAGAAGATAGGCTGATAGCTTATTTCAGTAAAAAGCTAAATGATGCCAAAAAGAAATATTCTTCTTATGATAAGGAGTTTTATGCAGTTGTGCAGGCATTAAAGAAGTGGCGGCATTATTTGATGTCAAAAGAATTTATTCTCTATTCAGATAACCATGCATTGCAGTTTATCATGCAGCAGCCAAAGCTCAGCCAGAGACATGCTAAATGGTTAGAATATCTTCAAAGCTTTCATTTTGTGTTGAAGCATATAACTGGACAGTCAAACAAAGTTGCAGATGCCTTAAGTAGAAGGAATGTTTTGTTGCAGGAAAGTCAAATCCAAGTGGTGGGTTGTGATTTTCTTAAGGAGTTACATGAAAATGATTCAGACTTTAAAGAGGCATTTGAAGCTTGTAGGAATCCGGCTTTGGCAGATAGGAGCAAGTGGTTGGATTATTTTCTACAAGATGGTTTGTTGTTCAAGAAAAATCAGTTGTGCATACCAGTCTGTTCGATGAGGGAAAATTTAATCAAAGAAAAGCATAGTGGAGGACTTGCAGGACATTTTGGTACAGAGAAGACTTTTGAGCAACTCAACAGGTTTTATTTTTGGCCAAGAATGAAATATGAGGTAGAGAAGTATGTAAGAAATTGTAAGGTCTGCCAATATGCAAAAGGAAGAAGCCATAATACCGGATTATATATTCCATTTCCCATTCCAGATAGGCCTTGGGATATGATAAGCATGGATTTTGTGTTGGGATTGCCAAAAAATCAAAGAGGGTATGATTCAATCTTTGTTGTAGTAGATAGATTTTCAAAAATGGCACACTTTATTCCCTGTTATAAAACTAGTGATGCTTCTCACATTGCTAACTTGCTTTTTAAAGAAATTGTAAGATTGCATGGATTGCCCAAAAGCATTGTTTCAGACAGGGATTCAAAGTTCATGGGACATTTCTGGAGAACATTATGGAAGAAGTTGGGAACTAAGTTAAGTTTCAGCTCAGCCTATCATCCTCAGACTGATGGATAGACTGAAGTTGTGAACAGAAGTTTAGGCAATCTTTTGAGGAGCCTTACTGCAAAGCATCCAAAGCAATGGGACCAAGTGTTGCCACAAGTTGAGTATGCATATAATGATTCACCAAACAGGAGCACAGGACAGAGTCCATTCCATATTGTTTATGGGATGCATCCTAGAGGAATATCTGAACTAAGAAATTTGGGAAAAGAAGAAATGAGGAGTGCAGAAGGTGAAGACTTTGCTTCCAGGATGCAATCAATACATGAACAAGTGAAACAGCAACTGCAAGATAGCAACATTAAGTACAAAACCAGAGTAGACATGAAGAGAAGAGAAATGAATTTTGAAGTTGGAGACTTGGTTTTAGCACATCTCGGGAAGGAGAGATTTCCAAAAGGAGAATATAATAAGTTAAAATCTAAGAAGATTGGACCATGCAAGATACTGAGGAAGTTCTCTGCAAATGCTTATGAGATTGAATTGCCACCTGGTGTGGGAATATCACCAATTCCCACACCAATTTTTAATGTTGCAGACTTGTATAAATATGAAGATAAAGCTACAGATGATGCAATACAGGATCAAGAGACTACAGAGATTAACTGGGTAAAACAGCTGCCCACAACAAGGAATTTGCAGCCAGAAAGAATTCTAGACAAGAAGGTGCACAAGAAGACAAGGAGACGGGAATAATTCTAGTATCTGGTCAAATGGAAAGGATAGCCAATCACTGAAGCTACTTGGGTTACAGAAGATGTTCTACAGAAACTGGGCAAATCTGTAGACCAGCTCATGGACAGGAGCCCATGAAGAATTTTGTCCTCAGGAGTCTGATGCAGGAGCTTCTGATTCAGAGGAAAAATATTTTGATTTATTCCACACACAAAAAAAAAATCTACAGGCAAGGAGTGGGATCCTTTGCCTTTTGTTTCTATGTCTTTTTAGTTAAAATTAGGAACTAGATAAGGAATAAAAACATGCCATCTTTTCTAGACAGGCTTAGAATAAGGCATGCTAGATTAGTTGTTATAAAAAAAAAACAAAGAAAAAGCTCTAATTTACTATGTATGGCTGCTTTTTTATATATGACTACTTTTGTAATAAGGCAGCTATGGATGAAAAAGAAAAAGATAGTAACTTGGCTGCCAAGGAGGGAAGAACTTTCTCTCATGTAGGACTCCAGAGATAGATACACATTGTGTGTGTGAACAGTAGGAAGAATGGAATAGAATCGTAGCTCTTCAAATAAATCAATAAAAAAATAGTGCCTTGAATTATTATGATGCGTTCTGTGTATGGGCGAAACTGATGTAATGGTTATGCAATAAAAACTGTGTTTAGTCTTGGTTAGAACTGTGAACTGGCAGAATCGCGGTTTTTTTTCTATTGTATGGACAGCGGAACTGTATTAGTGGATTTGAATTGATAATACCGTGGATTCATTGAACCGTGAACTAAATTTGTGTGTAAGTGCTGGCGCGCATAGGAATTAAGTTCTAGGGCCGGTTATGACTATAATTGCCGCATGCTCTGTCGATTAGATTCAGGACAATCTGGTTGTGGAGTAATCTTGTGTTGTATAAACAGTTGTGCGCATATCACTTGTGATGCATGGATTAGATGACAGCGGTTTATTTTAAGTCTTCCAATTAAATTGATGTGCGTATATATTATATTGTCTTACAATTGCTATGTGTATAAATTACATTGACATCAATCATACAAAGGATGCAGTTGTGTTATGAGTTTCAAACTATAACAGTTGTGCGTTTATATATGTATATATGCTATGTGAGCGTACTAGAGAGAAGATACTCTGTTCCTCATATATAGCTTGCACATAAAGGCAATTAATCCCAATTTGTGTTGGAAAGGCTTGTGAATTTTACACAAGAAGGAATTAGTTAATTTAATGACAGATGATCTCGGAGATCTGACAAGGGAGAGTGAGGTAGATATAGAAGATATTTCAATAAAATTAGGAAGATTGTCATTAGAGCCAGCAAGCATTCCATCACTGAAACATTATCTCCTCGCACGTTATGTGAGTGGAAGTTCACACCATTCACCTTGTCTATTTCGATGGACAGAGCCAAGGAAGTGTTTTGTCTACTCCGTAGACGAAACAATCCTACTTAAATGCAGGGACTTCCATAAGGTAACCTGGAAATTCTCGTTTTCTCAACACCTGGGGGCATGCAAACCTTTTTTATGCAAGTGAAAAGCGACCAGTGTAATTCTAACCTTGTAGTGTTTTAGATTAACTCTTCATAACAACCTCTTACGTTAGGTGATTGGTCTGATCCATCATTCACCTTTGTCGATGGCATGCAAGCAAAGCAAAGGAAATGTTTTATCTAGGCGAAAGACAAAACTATCCTACCTAACCTCAGTGGTTCATTAACTCTTAGTGTAGTTAGTTCTGTAGTTGATCGTTTCCAGCCTGCATACAAAAGGCAATGAGCAAAGATTCACATGGGGCAAGTTCACTAAAAAATGAACCTACTAATAAGAGACATCTTTAAAGACGACTGGCATGAGCAATGTTTCTGCAGGGTTCAAGCTCGTTAAAAAATAAACCCACCAATGAGTAATGTTTCCGCAGGGTTCAAGCTCGTTAAAAAATAAACCCGCCACTGAGCATAGTTTCTAAAGATTCAAGCTCATTAAAAAACAAATCCACCCTCGGTAAATAACCTTCGTGATTGCCTTGCTATCAGCCTTTTGAGCCTTGGTTGTGTTCTTACTATCACCTACATTCTTTTGGCTGATCATACGCTTCCACTTGATTGTTTACCCTTTTGAGGAACAGCTGCGATGAGTGATTCTATTAGCCACCCTCTTTACACTACCATGTTTGAGAAGTTCCAAGCTTACTTGGAACCAGTTGTTACTTGAAAACATCACTCGTTCCTCAAAAACGAGTCTCTTTTAAGCTCTTTTTAGACTCGTAAAATATGAAAAGATTGTCGAGCTATTAGCCTTCCCAGCTCGTTAAAGTAAGGGGAAGCGCCATCCCTCCTCTACATTTTAATATTTTTGGACCTAAGGGATCATTCCACAAAAAATTGAGTGCTTGTCTTATTCGACTCGCTAAAGCTATCGAAAAGTCATCCCTTTCATATTATTTTATACTTTTTCGGACTTAAGGGATTATGCCACAAAAAAGGACTGCTGGAGTTTCCTTTCC
>APFE031709764.1:2695-14971 GCA_000404065.3 Pinus taeda | reverse complement strand
ATCTCCACATATGCCTCTTATATAGCCATTGGGGCTATTTTAAGACAACAATAAGTAAATAAGCCTTATTCCATCTACTATATTAGCAAGAACTTGACGCCTACAAATTTAAATTATACCAACGATAGAGTTACTAGGTAGTTATTGTTACTGTAAGAATTTGATATCACCATTGTAGACAAGCTTAGAAAGGATAATGTTATTTTTGATTTCATTTTTATATTGCTTAACAATGATGATGATCTACCTATTGAGGATTCTTTCCCAAATGAACATATTTTTGTGGTTTCCACTTACTCACCTTGGTATGCAGATATTGCTAATTATCTTGCTGCAGGGTGAAAATGTGAATCTGGGTAACACTTTTCCTTTTCTTTTTTTTACGTTTTCATTTTTTAGGTCTTTGTCAACATTTTCATAACTAACAATCATTTTTATCTAAAAAAAATTAGATAGAAAAGTATAGTAGTACACGGAGTGCGTACTATTTTTTCATAATTTTTTTATTAATATTACTTCTCCCAACACTTATTAACGATAAAACCCTAATTTCAAAAAGTATTTCTCATTTTCATGTTTTCACCCTATAGAGAAACTTCCACACCACCTTTCTCTTAGGGAGAAATGAAAAATCATTCAAAAAAATGCTCGATAATTTTTGTTGGATGATTATCTCTTTCACACTAACTTGGATCATCAAATCAGGAGGTGTGTAAGAGAAGATGAAATCCATGACATTTTAAGGGCTTGTCATGATGAGAATTTTGATGGGAACATTTTTTATAGGAGAACAAGCCATAAGGTACTTCAGATAGGCTATTTATATCCTACCATATTCCAGGATGCATGAAAGTATGCACAAGGGAGTGACAACTGTTAGAGGATAGGCCAATTTGATAAGATGAAATGTCCTTATAGCCTCAATTGGTGATAGAACCTTTTGAGAGATGGGATTCATAATTTGTTGGACCAATAAATCCCCCATCTCAGCAGAATTCTTATACTTTGGTCTGCACATATTACATCACCAAGTGGGTTGAAGCCAAAGAACTTACCAGGGCTACTGAATTAGTTGTTTCAAACTTCCTATTTGAAGACATCTTTGTTTGGTATGGAGTGTTAAAGGAGATAGTTACATATGGATGGCCATAGTTCACTTCCCAACGGATAGAAAACCTTGTCAACAAATATAAGATCCATCACCGAGTCACTTCACCTTACCATCCACAAGCTAATGGACAAGTGGAGAGTAGTACTAAAGTTCTCAAAGTAATTTTTACAAAGACTATGGCAAGTCATTGTCGATATTGGGCTGAAATACTTCCAAAGGTGCTTTGGGATTACATAATTACTTGGCGAAATACCACAGGTTTTTCTCCATATGAACTTGTGTATGGTAAGAATCTTTTCTTTCCTTTGAGTTTGAAAAAAAGACACTCATAATTGATTTGGAGGTGAATTTGGACTTAACTATAGTAAAGAAACATTGTCTAGATCAGTTGAATGAATTGGGAGAGATGTGCTTGGCTGTTGTGCAACGTATTAATATCATCCAATTGTAGTGTGCCAAATGGCATGATAATTTCATCAAAAAAGAAATTGTTTTTGAAAGATGATCAGGCTCTGTTATATGACTCTATATTTAAGGATTTTAAGGGAAATCTTTGTATCAGGTGGCTAGGTCCTTACAAAGTGGATACAATATTCAACAATGGGATTGTAAAATTAACAACCATTGATAGGTCGCAAACATCTTTAATTTCTAATGGAAATTATCTTTTGTTTTATCACAAGCCAAATTCTAAGAATTCATTTGTTGACATTGTCTCAAATTCAGAGCTCGAAATCATTGGGGCAAAGGAAAAATTTCCCATGTCGCCAACCATTTCATTTATCTATTTTTATCCTTCTAAGAAAAAATAATAATAAAAGAACATATATGTGTGGGTATGTGTATCTAATGGAAAAAACCCCTTTGGGGCATGGTTAGACAAAGTGGTGATTGAAAACCAACTTCTTAGGAGTCAACAAATTTTATTTTATTTTTGCAGTAATGGCTTCATGTTCCTTTTTTCATTTCACCTATGACTAGTTTGTTAATGATGAAGGTTAAATATTGTTGTTGACACTGAAACACAATGTACCTGCTAATGTTGAATCAAATGTTATTATTGATATTGAGACTTAAGTTTTGTTGTTGATACAGTTCGAATGTTGTTAACCATTAAAATAACAAATTGTTGATCCTCATGCTACAAGCTGTTATTAGAAGGGCTACATGTAGACAATTTTTTCCTATTAACTTTGTTGATGAATATGCCATTTTTATTGTTGCTAGATTTCATGGAGGGAACCCACCAAAGACAATCTTCATGAACATTGTGAGCAAGTGTTTCTTTCTAAGTTAGCATTGTCTTGTCAGCCACTACATCAGCACATTTGATAAGCTTGTGACAAGTAAACAACGATCATTTACTCATAATTTTGTAATTAAGTGTGACTTGATCATCTAGTTATAGCGGTCAAGGACAACCTTCATTTCAAATTCGGAGGGCGATCGATTCATCTTGTACTTTTGTACAATACAATATCAACACTGTGATTTGGAACTTTGGCCGATAAAATTTCACATGCACAAATTCATTTTAATTACACCACCCTGTTGTCATTACTCCAATGTGACCATTTTGAAATCCATCTGTATTATCCACACCACCTTCTAATTATGGCTTTGAAAAATTAACTAATACCCTATTGTAACCAAATTTGCCAATTTTTGCAAGCTCAACATCATCCTTCCAACAACAAATTACATGCATGATTTTTGCACCTATAACAACATGTTTGTATTACCAATCAAAACCATGGTGGAGCGATTGGGCATCATCAACCAGATTCTATTGATGCATTAATGGATTATCCAAGAGATTATAGGATATTTGAGATTGCAGGTTAGTTGGCGTACTTCAACAAGCTGCGAGGGTTTAATGAACACATTACCTTAGAATTCACATAGAATTTGAACAAACAAGGTTCAATTATAAGAGGAGTACAAATAGATTTTATAGAGGAATTCGTCACCAAGGTACAACTCTACCTCAAACTAGGATGCATTGGTTTAGTAGGAAGACTGCAATCCTGATAGCGAGAGACACATTTTTACATGAAGGTGAGTAGAAAAGGAACAAGGGGAGAGAAATACACAAAAATTCACTTCCACACCACTAGGAGGATGTAGCATACTTTATTCAAAAGTTTATCACTTGTGAAGGACAATTTGGGGTAATTTTCAATTATCACTTCTAGTTGTTGGCACACCTACATAGTAGGAAGATGGTCAACATGCCTTATTTCCTTTTAAAATCATTGCAGCATATCACCGACTCTATTTGAAACTCTAAGTACCCTAAAACATGAGTAACGAATCATGGGCTAATTAAGCTCATCATTATTGATTCATTGGAATGGTAAGGGAGTGAGTCTGAAGAGCAAGGTGGAGGTGCTAAAATAGAGGAATTAGGGCCAAGTAGGAGTAATAGTTTCCTTGTTGATATACTTGCTCAAAACCCTCATGATGACATCCCTAAGGAAAAATTATCTTGTTGGCACACCAACAAAATATTCTCATGTTGAGGAGAGTTTACATACTAAAGAACCAATGGATATTAATGGCAGACAATTTGAAATTTCAGAGTATGGGGCATGTCCTATTGTGGAGGAATGGCACTCACAGATGAAAGTGAAGAAAAGGTTGATGAAGAAAAGGGTTAAATTCGTTGTTACACCATACCCTACTCTGTCATCTAAGATCCCCACTGCTACAAAAGAACTGGAGTCAAAGGAGAAACCTGGTAAGGAGGAGGAGTCCAAGCAATGACAATATGAAAATTCTCCTCCTTATAAGTCCAAACTTGACATTTTGTCTTAGAAAGTTGATGATTTAAGGAAATAAAATGGAGAATTAAGAAACCAACTTGTTATGCTTAGGGAAAAATATCAGGCTACGAAACATTGGGGACTAGAAACCCTAACTGAGGTAGTGGAAATGATGGATATGCCTTCTTCTCCCTCTAAAACTAGAAAAGCTATAAAACCATTATGTAAAGTGTGGGGAACTTCTTGAAGAAGTTGGTTATATAAGGAAATAAATTAGAATCCCTTAATTGTTTTAGTAAGGTAGAAAAATAAGTTGAAGTGAAGGGCATGGAATTTCAGGCTGCAACAAAAGAACCTGCCAGATATATTGCTGCCACACAAGAACCAACAGTTGAAGCAAAGAAGCCTAAGGAGTTTCAGGCTATGACACAAGAACCTATTGAGGATGCTACTGCCACATAAGAACCAACAGTTGAAGAAAATCCTCGTGGGGGAAATAAAATAGTTGCTACACAAGAACCTACCAATGATGTTATTGATGCATAAGAACCAGCAACACAATTGGAGGAAATGGAAGAACATGAGAACCTAAATATGATGGTCATTTGAGTTCAGTAGTCTTACTTTTTGAGTTGGGAAATTGGAGACAATTAGCATTCTCATTGTAGGAAAGAACAATTTCATTAAATGAGCATGGAAAAAATATCCATGACTTGAACGAAGAATGGGAAGAGAAAATGATGTTTCAAAGATAGAAATGAGACAAGTTCGAGGAGGAGAGAAGAAAAGAGAAGGTGCAAATGTTGGAACTACAAAGGAAATTCCAGTAGTTACAGGAAGACAAGAAACAAACGTATAGCCTTTCACATAGTCTATTGAGTTGTAGGAGACCCTCTCCTTCCTAACCCTTGTTTCTATGAGAAGAACTATTCCTTTTCAAACTAGCAACAGTAAAAGAAGGAATATCATATAAGATGACTGACATTCAATCCTTTCTTGAGACCTTTAAGCAGACTAGTTTTTCATAATAGCATTTTTTATGTGAACTGTATTTGCACGAATTTTCTTTGTTTGGAGAAAAGAACTTTAATTTCTCACCTTATGTAGGAGATATCTAGCTGAGACCATTTACTTCTTTCATGCATAAACAAATAACTTGGAAAGCATCTCATGACATTGTAACAACAAATCTGGAGAGCAAGCCACTATGTATTTGAGAAGAACTAGGTTCTACAATAGAAATATTAAGAACATATGGCAATTTATTGCAATCTCCATAGAGAAGAGATAAGGTAATTGAAGTTAGAACAAAGTCTTAGAGAATTGTTCTAGGAGCATTGAGTTAATGAGACAAGGTGCATTGGATGGAAGCAATTTAATATGGGATGTGTGTGATAGAAATTTGAAAAATGAAGACCCTTACTATTTCTAGAATTGTGTTCATGCTCTTTATAGAGTTCCTAAGTACATTGATTGTATCATGAGGTGTGGGCCCAGTTGGCTTGGGTTGAAGTTTATATTTCCATTGATTTGGCTTCCTACATTTAAGTATCAACATTTGTATCAATTGAATATAGTAGATGTAGACATGTGGTAACTACATTTTATTATTACCCAGGGTCATAGTACTTTCACAAATGACACAACAATAGCCTACAACTTGTCTGAGATACACTCACAGTATGCACTAAAAACTTACTAAAGCGCCTGCATGAGGACAGGTAGTTGCTTCAGTTGGGGGGATATTTTGGGACGAGGTATTGGCATCATTTTTACCCTAATTTTCCCATCTCTTCCACCAAATTTACCCTCATAATTGTAGGTTTTAACCTTATACAAATAATACCGCAAATAGATTCTTAAAAAACAGAAAATATACAATGGTGAGAATAGAAAATATACATAGATATTTTTCTCCTCAAACCCCAAATCGAGAAAGCTAGATTAATTTTTTTTATATATTCCATTCATTCTTATAATATATTATATACATGTTGAAGCATTCATAAAACCCCGATCAATTAATGTTGGATTATAACATAATTATAGTTCCTTTGACTAGATCTACAAAACCATGGGAAAATTCATAATCCATAAAACCATGCACAAAACCATGGGCAAAACCACCCAATTTTTTTTTTCATGGCACTACCATGAACCCCATGAAGGGGGCGCTAACACCTTCCCTATATACTCTCCAACCAAGGGGGGTTTCCAAGCCACCCCTCGAATCCCCCTTTGTTTGTGGTGCATATAAGTCGTGCGAAGAATATAACACACACCCAATAATAATCATACTATGTTACTCCATTAATCACATTTTTAACTAAAGCATGCCATTATTTCATGTCACATTAGTTTATGTAACTTTGTTTGTACTTTGATAAGAGGTTGACTATTTTGAGTGATTTTATTAACAATATTGACAAAGAGGTTGTTTTAATGATAGCTTGGCTCGTTGGAGTGTTTTTGTTTGTATGTCATGTTGTTTCTCCAGGTTTTGTACTGTTGATATTTTAAAATAAGATTTTGATGATATTGTTGCCATGATGTTGATATTTTGTTTTACAATACTTTATTTCCTCAATAATACCATCATAAGTCAACATAGGTTGTTACTTGATCTTAGCCAACCTAGACCATTGTTCAAGCAAGGAAAACTATTTCCTAATGATGCAATTGACTTGGTTGTGATGGTTATCGTTTTTTTGTTGTTGACTTCTTAGTATTTGGAGATGTTATTACATCATTTCTTTATTCTAAGTAAACTAGTTGTAATTTGTTATATAAGATTCTCAATTTGGACAACATGAATATCGATATATCTTCATAGCTAATTGTGATTTGAATAATAGACATGATGTAATCTATAAGAGGAATATCCATATGTCTCATGTGGGGGTGGAACTTTTGTGTCTTTGGAGAGACTGTGTATCTACAACTTTTTAAAAATTAATGCAAACTATTATGATATGTGGCTCAGTAATACTTCATTGACTTAGTTTGTGAGTTGTGCATTACCATCTCCTTGCTAAGGAGGAAGGGCCCACCCCTTTAGCAGAGATCATTATATTAGTAAGGCATTGTACTAGTACGTATAATTTCCTCTCAGTTATATTTCATATCAATTAATTTTTACTGACACAGATTTCCATTAATGTGATATAGTTACTAATCATTTGGCTTGCAAAATAGTTGATCTTAATTACTAGTGTAACAACATAGATCTTAGATCGATCCACTTATTAGAGTGTGTTATTTATTTTTTTGTTGTTGCAATTTTCTGATTCTTGTTAGATGTATTGTTGAGTGTTTGTTACAATGTGATTGCACAGAGTGATGAGGTGATGATTGCAGTGAGTTTCTCGATTGGGTGAGGTTTTGGTTGAATGGTTTCTACAGTTCTTTCTAGGAGTGTTATTATCTTATTTGCAAGTGTGATCTCAAGTGATTGAGTGATTTTATTCTACAACAATGTTTTCATTTTGGAACTATGTGCAAAGTGCCTTGAATGTTGAAGTGTGACAATGATGATTTTGGTACGCTGAGTGTGAGTAGTTACAACGACTTGAGTTTTAAGTGTCGTGATCTTACAAAGTTTAAAATTGAATAATGTTAGATACTATTGGAGCCTGTATTTATTTCACATAATAACCTTAAAATAAAATACTTACCCTAGGTGACAATTTATGTATGTGTATAGTTAATTGGTTCTAATTAAAAGACAATTAATTCGCTCAACAGGATGCCTAGTGCTTTATATAAGAGTTGTAGGTTGCTTAGAGCTTTGTGAGGGATTGAGATATATCCTGGAAGAAAACTTAGCAATCTTATTAGTAGTCTGATAGGGTAGCTCCTATCTCAGTAAGGAATTTCCTTTTAGAAAGTGCATAAATATCAGATGTTACACCCTTGTTGTGAATATTGTATATTCTTTTGGGCTATTGATGTATTTTTCACTTCTTCGAATGAAATTTGTTCAATCATGTGCACATATGTATCCACTACCCAATCCCACAAGAACATGGCTAACACTTTGTTTATTTATTATGTTGTATTAGTCTCAACTTCAACTTCTCGGTCAAACTCATCACCTAATGATTGTCACTATAGGAGTTGATTAGTCACCTAAGTCATGGAATCAACCCATTGTGGACACACATTTTGTGGAATGGTCGTCTTAGTGATACGAGAAAAAAATTTCAATGCCAACTTCATTTAAATTTAGGTTCACTGTGGAGCAATAAATAGGATTTGGTGAGTTATTTGTCTTCCTGTTAAAGGGTTTGAATGGATTATGTCCTAATGATATTTTACCTACATTTTTCTTTAGATTCATCATTTGTTTGAAATTTTTTTGACAATATGGAGTTCATTTTCCAAGTTTGTAGCCTCTTTCTGTATTGGTTTCATTAATAACAAAGGTTTCTTCCCATTAGCCTTTAAATCTTCCTTGGTGGTGTTTCCTGTCGGGGACAACATTTCCTTCTCCATTATCAAAGCTTCATTGAAGTTTTCAGTCAATGCATTCTTTCTTGCACTAATTATAAACATGGTTATAGAGGAGACACGAGTTGAGGTGTAATATTCAATAGCCATAGCATCAACGGGATTATTGTACAACAAAGTAATGAAACAATGGTTGAAGTCTTTGACCTTCTCCTTCTTCTCCATTATGATTGAAATCAACTCTTTCAGGAGCATGGTTGGTGACTTTTCTTCTCAAAATTTTCTCAGGAAGGAAAACTATTTCCTACAACGTGGAGATACCACCCAATTAGGGCCCCAATTAGACCCTTACTTGTTTGATGTGGCGGTAATCACCAGTATAAAGGCTCATTTGCCTCTACCTAACCTTACTTGACCTAAGCTAATCTAAAATAATGTTGTCTTGTTGGGCCCTGACCCAGGTTCGGAAGAGTTTTTAGCCAAGCAAATCTCGTACTATCAGCCCTTTTGGCAACAATCTGCGGAGTGCGGACTGAAGTCTCACCCGAGGTAGTATGGGAGGGTGATGGAACAAGGTTTCCGCACCCTAGGGATGTCTTGATGAGGTCTAGAGGATTCGCAACCTGATTTACACAAGTATGCTATTCCACGTAGCAGTCTGACCTTCGCGAAGATCTGCGGAGGGGTGCTTCTTAGATCCTTATTCTAGTTGCAGTTATTATAAATCTGAGTTACTCTTTAAGGTCTTTAATCAAACATTTAATAGTTAAACCCAAAGCGTGCAATCATAAATCTTAAATACACTTCATAAAATCATATCATAAGCATAAACATTCAGATCGGTGATCAGATACACAATAATTCAGAATTGCTTATCTTTATTAATCTTCTCTCCAATACAATCCACTTCCTCCTTGCGCACACAATTGCAGGGGTCTGCGCACACAACTGCGGACTCTACCAAGCCTCCGTGCACACAACTGCAAAGCCTACTCTAACCACTACAACCCACAACTCAGACTTACAGACTCAGAGCACTCTCACTTTTACAAACCCATACAATTTAGATCTTTTTCCAAGCTACTATCAAGAACTACCTTCTAAACCTAGATCCTTGCTCAGCCGACACATTCTAGATTAATCTATAATATTTTAGGGTGGAATACCCTTGGACTTTACCCATTACAATTCACGCTTCACGCATTTCATGGAGCTTTTACCATACTCTTACCCAAAATTGCAGGCTTTAAGCCCCAAATCGTTACCCGAGGGATCCATTGCCCAACAGGCCCCCAACACAATCATCGTGACTCTTCCCGAGTCACTCGGCCGGTACGGTGATCTTTGCATGGAGGTTATTTAACAACTTCTATTATTTTCTTACTTCTGCAACACATTCTTCTACTATCTATTATACTTGTTGCATGCGAGCCTCTGACACATCATTAATAGTTTCACTTACTCCTCTGAGTTCGTATCTTTCTTGTATGTGGGCTAGCTTTCCTTTGATGTTGGCGGTGACCACTAATGCCTCATCAAGCCACGGTTGGATGCATTCTTTAAGGCCTGCTTCTTTCTGGCAAGCATCATCGACTTGTGCCTTGAGTGCTTGAGCCTCCCTCATCTTGGCCAATCGTTGAGTAATGGCAACTGTCTGCGCGGTCCCCCGGACATTATCATAGGCTTACTGCAACTCCCTGTTATCGGGAATAGTGTCCACTCGGATGCTGCTATTCCCACTAAGATGGGTGGCTATCTTAGAAACAAACAATCAAAGTCTACTATTTTTTTCTTTTATGAAAATAGACAAGAGGAGAACCAAGAAGACCAACCTGAGTCTTGCGCTTGATTTCCTCTCCTTCTTGATAGAGCTTTGCCGCTTCTTCTTCGTCTGCCCAGCTTCAAAAAGAACTTGTGGAATCATAGCAACATACTACTATCGAAGAAACAAAGATCTATATTCATAAATAACACAGGATTAGATGTGTGTTAACCATATAAATGCATATATAAACAAGTACATAAGAATATGGAAGAAAACAAGAATAGCTTTATTAAGATTAAAAGTAGCAAGAGGATTACAACCATATGTTCTAACCTAGCATCATCCTCCAGCTAGGAAGCCCTTCTTCACCTCAAGCAAAGCTTAGATCACCCAACACTATAAATGTACACTAGAAAACCAACAGCACTTCTCTATAAGATACAAAATTCCAGCCTCTGGATCTCTGTGATGAGGGATCCATTATATAGATGATTACAAGAGGTGAGTCATCTTCTGGGATCTTGATTAGTGTCCTCTCTCTGATAGTTCCTTCTTCCACTTGGAGAATGATGATCTCTTACTCATCCCTGGTCGAAAATAGAGAGGCAAGTGTTAGAGGGGAAGCTTCTGGAAGATTCCATGATCTTCCACCTCGCATTTTTGTCCCTGCCATTTGTCCAATCCCAACCATCGCACCCTAAAAAGGAGTAATTTAGTATGCATCGTACCTTGTACAATGGGAAGGTGATATGCATCACACCCTCTACATTGAGCTTTCAGTATGGTCCAGTTTTGACCATTTATGAGCAGTTTTCAGTGGAGAACTTCTGGGAGATGATGTAATGAGATGACCTTGTTCCTTTAGGCAGTGAAGCAACACTTTTAGGGACTTAGGAGCCCTCAGTTTATGGACATTTATGATTGGGGTTGAAGAGCCCAAAAATTTCTATAACACCCATACTGATTCGAGTGAGACTTCGTTCCATGCCCCACAAGCTAATGCCAAAAGGGCCAGTAGTGTAGGGATTTGTTTTGCCAATTAACATTGAACCTAGGTCAAGCCCCTTCAAGCCAACAAAAACAAAGAGAAGTGACCCAAGGATGCAGGCAAATTAGTTATCGGAGGCTTCCCAGGCACATGCTTATGGTTTATTGGCGGCTTATGGTACCAATTGCCAATATCACAGTCCTTCCCCTGTAGTCTCGCATCATTGGCACATCAAGATATTGGCGTATTGATGATCGGTAGGTACTAACTTGAAAGCCTCGTCGTGTTGCGATTTGTGATATAGTGTAACATCATCGGGGGAGGTTGAAAATAGTTTATAAAGGAAATGCAAGAAAAAACCAATGCAGGGAAACCCCACTACTCTCTCCTCCATTTGGCGATACATCTTATCAGTGATCAGCAGTGGGCAGTCTCGCATATTGGTCATGTCACATCCCGTAGGTCCCACATCCCACATCCCTCAAGTCCCTCATCCCGCATCCTATAGGTCCCCCATCCCTGTTATAGACATATTTGGGCATTGAAACCCCAACCATATATGTCCATAAACCAAGGGCTTCTGAGTCCCTAAAAGTGTTGTTTCATACCCTAAAGGAACAAGGTCAGCTGATTACATCATCTCCCAAAAGTTCTCCATGGAAAACTGGTCCAAACTGGACCCTACAGACTCCTCAGTGCTAAGGGTGCGATGCATCTCACCTACCACATGCAAAAAGTGCAATTCATACTGAAAATCCCTTCTGTAGGGTGCAATGGGCAAGAGTAGACAAATGGCAGAGACAGTTTGCAAGGTGGATGATCATGGAATCTTCCAAAAACTTCTCCTGTGACACTTGCCTCTCTGAATTCACCTAGAGATGAGTAAGAGATCATGAATCTCCAAGTGGAACCAAGAACTATTAGAGAGAGGACACTAATAAAAATCCCAGAAGCTGACTCACCCCCTATAAACATCTATATATGGATCCCTCATCACAGAGATCCAGAGGCTGGAATCTTGTATTTTTGTAAGGAAGTGTTGTTGGTTTCTTGGTGGAATATCATAGTGTTGGGTGATCTAAGCGTTTCATGAGGTGAAGAAGGGCTTTCATGCTGGGAGGATGATGTTGGGTCAGATCAATGGGTTGTAATCCTCTCTTCTACTCTTTCTATCAATAAAGCTATTTAAGTTTTCCTC